>OZ022419.1:18564986-18834840 GCA_963989365.1 Rhimphoctona megacephalus | reverse complement strand
TGAAAAGCCAGTAGAGAATCCCCGACACACCTATCGAAGCCACTCTCACGTGAACTCATTGCGATCTATGTTAGGTTGGAAGCCATTACTCCAGCTTCACCCCTGTCAATTTCAACTCTGGCCTTCCTGAAATGATCAGAGGACCGAACACACTTTACCAACCACAAACACATTCACTTCACACACACATACGCATGTGTACACACACGCACGAGGGACATTTGGAAATTTCTCTAGAGAAAACTCTACCATTGTAGAAGCTATGGAATAGAGAACACAAAAAGAAACAAAGGTACGCGAATGAAGACGAAAAGAATAAAGATGGACTGGCGGAAAACGTCGTGGAAACCTGCGAGAGAGAAGAAATGAATTTAAAAAAAAGTATACTCGAGAGTACTCGAAATATGAGAACGACGAAAATGCCCAATGATACTAAATCGGAGATATTTGTTGTCTCTGCAGATTATAATTACAACGACAACTTTCCTCCGATATCTTTATTTATTTGGGTTCCCTAGTGAATTCAGTAACCGAAAAAACAACGGTGATAGTAAGAAAACAAACCGAAAGCGGGTTATTATCGTCCATTTACTCTAAAGCAAAAGTCAACCGTTGTCATTCGCTGAAAGTAGCCTTAAAACTCTATATTAACAAAAGAACGGCTGCTTTGCTGTAAGAACGGTTGTCGTTAGTGGGGGAGCGTTTCTTACCACCGATGCAACAAACAGTAGCTTTTCGTAACGTTCGGAAAAACATTTGCTTCTTATGACCACTCTTTTCATTGAAAAATGGTTACTTCTAATTCCAACCATTATTTTGTGGTTTCCAACTAAATGTATATATTTTTTCCGTCATTTTGAATGGTTATATTCAAATTTTGAAGATTATTTTTTTGTGTCGGAATAATGTACGAAAATAACTGGAACTTGCAGTTTTTTGGGTTGTTTGATCCGTTAGGGTTGTTTGTTTGTTTTTTTTTTTTCATGCATATGTTTGAAGCAATATGAATGATTAACTGGCATAAAATTTAAATTAACAGCAACGATCTTCCAATAATTACCTCACCCCCAAACTCAGGAGTTGTATTGCTGAAAGTTTACTCACCACCTTTCAATGAAATGCGTATGAATTAAAAGATAAGTCCTCAGGACTTTTATTGTATTTGAAAAGGGGGAAGTAACCATTATTTGCGTCTGAATTTTGATTATTCTACTCTGGAATAAATAGAATTTATTTATACGGATTATGCGCACAATCATAAATAGCCTGGTTGTTGATGGGGCGTGAATACTTCGAATCATATTCCCTTTTATTCGTCCATTAAACGAACTCTCCTTCGTCTTTGTACTTCGGTATATCCTTTCGTATCACTTTTCCTGGAAAATTTTCATCGTTTTTCTCTCTTCCTCCTTCTTTATTTCATCTTCTCTCTAATTATCTCTCATGACGGTTTCTGTCGCAGATTCACATTCGGTATTTTCCGTTCTGACGTTATACCCCGTGGTTGCTCTCCCGTTCACTTTGTTATCTTTAGAAAACGAGATTTCCAACTGGAATATCTGGAAGCGCGCTCGGCGGAGCGTTTAGACGGACCTGAGAGAAAAGATCGCGAGGAAAAGATAAAGGTAGTGAGAGAGATGGAGAAGAGAGAAACGAGGATGGAAAAAGAACGAAAGATGAAAACCGGAAGCTCGACGAGAACCGGAGATTCTTTGGACGCCATCCACCGTGAACCATCAAAGCCGGTAGAGACTTTTGCCTGATAGAGAAGCTTTGCCATGCAAATGGATGAAAAAGATAGAATAAAAAGATTTAGAAAACACGATGAGTACGAAGAGAAGAAAATGGAGGAAAAGAGGGGAGATAAAAAAAAAACGATGCACAAGTGGCAGGCCAAGTAGCCGACTGGCCAGTCTGCAGCCAATCTTTTTTCTCTCGTTTTTCTTTCATTATCCTTGAAACGTGTTTTCCAGCCTCCTTTTCCACTTCCCGCCCCCACGCCCCGGCCCATGATCCTCGACCACTCGACGACGAATTTTGTTCTCGGTACTCGATTGAAATTACGATTCCTCGATAGTAGCTGCACGGCGGAGCGTTATCAAAAGATTATACAGAGCACTTTCCAACTTTTCGTGAATCAAAGGAGGACTTGCACGGAAACTACTTACAAAAATGTACGAGAATGGAATATAAATTGGACTTTGAATGGTCTTCCATAAATTCAATGAAAGTTCCATGCCTCGATGATCAAGCTCGGAATTTACAACTGAGGATTCTCCGGATGTATTTATTCAAGTAAAATTACATATACACAATCAATAATGAGGCTCAGAAAACAGTTGAGGCGATGTTAATTGTATCTATGTTTTTATTGTTATTCTTAGAGAAGAAAATTCATTAAATAGTTGAAGTAAACTTTTCAGCATTTTTAAATTTATTCTCCGATGATGATGGTTGTTACTACCGAATGGTGGCCTATTTAAATTTAATAGTTTACCAATACTTTTAATATTTTTCGATTGTATTCTATGTAAATAAGTAAAGTCATTAAAAATATATCGTTATCAATACTTTGCTCTCCATTCGAGAGATATATTAATTTTCCCTGTCGTTTACAAAACCAACGCTATATGGATCTCGTAGCAATGGAGGGAAAGAGGGATTGTCGTACCAGCAAAATTAACGTGGCAAACTTTGTTATATGGCATAGTTGACGCAAGATAATCGATTAAGACTCTCAGTTCTCTATTCTGTATAACTTATAGTTATGCACAGTGTGTACTCGGCCTCCTCATCCCCCTGGCCCTTCCCATTGTCGTGCTCTTCCTCGTCTTCTCTTGGCCCTCCAATAACCTGAGGATAGAAGTCTCTTGGTATGGTTGAGAGTATTTTGTGGCTTGTGGCATATGTACATCCATAATTTTGCTCAACTGCCGTCAAGTAAACTGCTTGTATAGCTATAGTATATTAGCGTTGACATCGACTATCTGTCTGAATGCCGTCGTGAGTTCACCAAAAGTTTTCCTCAAGTAGGGAGAAGCTTCCCTTTATCATCAATATATACATATATCTTTATTTAGTCGTACACAGGGTGTCCAAGATGGCCACTTTTTGCCTTAAACGAATAAATGATCAAATTCCAAACGAAAAGGTCTTTTTCCATTTTTCCCTCTGACGATCGATTGCTTTGATATTAAGATTCAATTAGTGGTGGCCAATTCGGAAAGCCCACCAAGTCTCACTCCGTGCGCTTAACCTGTTAAGCGCGAGGAAGTATCTGTTGCCCTCTTTCATGGCTTTTTTGCTAATCAATTAATATCTGAAGGAAGCGGCTTATCGTAGAGAAATTAAATAACGGCTTTCCTCTTCGGAATGTCGCGATTTTCCTGGTCTGCAAATGTCCGATCCCACTCAAGGGACACCCTGCTTATATACAATTTCCTATTATACGATAAGCCAACTTATTCGAGCGAAACGAGTTCAACCTCGATTCCCACTCTTGCGTCAATATTCAAAGCCGCCTTCACCCCAAGGTATTGGACTACTTTGGATAACCTAAAGAGTTCAGTTTCCCCTTTTCTGGTCGAATGCATGAAACACTTGGTCCCAAGTTGATAGAATAGCTACAGCACCCGGCTGCACTTGCAAACACTTGAGCTAGACCCTCCGAAATACCCTCTGTTAATTCCGGCTGCAGTACTCAATTTCGACACAACGTAGGGCCCACATTTGACTAAGCAAACATACTGAATGACGATATTGAAGTAGATATGGGCTGCGCACGATAGGGGTAGGGGTCGCGGAAGATTTTATTTCGTGTTTGTATTCAAGTCTTTTAAGGCCAAATTGCACAATATGAGAGTTCTCATTCTTATTTGAATGAAAATAGAAACTCTGCTCAGTTCAATATTATTCGCTGAGTAATTGCTTCCGAAATAAGGTAGAGATTGTTTGGCCTCTAGAGTTTGCTCCAACAAAAAACGGGATTAAAAATCGTACGATAAAGGGCTCGATTTATTTAACGTCAAATCCATGGTCCAAATGTTTACTGTAAGTTTTATGGAACTCTATGGGGCTGGGGTCTGTCATATGCTGGCCTGCATCTAATTATGGAACTTTAGTCATACAAATGAGTGCGAGATGAAAGGAAACAGAGGGAGTGGGAGAGCGAGAGAGAGAGAGAGAGAGAGAGAGAGAGAGAGAGAGAGAGAGAGAGAGAGAGAGAGAGAGAGAGAGAGAGAGGGAGAGAGAATCGATAGTGGAAGGTATTTCTTGTGCAATAGGGCCAAAACTCTTGGGGTATGGGCTTTGCTTTCGCGGATGCTTCATGAATTCTCCATTGACCATCGAATGAGAGATTCCCTATCGTTCTCCCTGGAATATCATACACATATATATTTGTGGTTTCGCATACGGCTCTTCTCCACTACTTCTCGAGGCATCTCCATTACCTCGGGATTAGTGTGACCTACCTTCAGGGTACGAAATCTTGAGTATTCCACGTAAATTTCGACCCCTTTCAGAGGTCCTCACATGTTTGTTTGTTTGCACGTATGTGAACGTTTCGGCAAACGAATCCTTCATTGAGTTTAGCTTCCTTAAATCTCCTGTGGAATCCCTCAACCGATGCTCCATACCATCCAGTATTTTCAATTTTCCTCGAAATAAACTGTAATTGAATATTTATTTATTAGAGCTTTTACTTTAGCGGGGTATTGAGATCCTTAGTTAACATTCCTCTGAGATTTTGTCGTTCAATATTTGAATAAATATCGAATATTAGCAAAGAGTTAGATTATTCTGCCATTATTTGTATTCCAATCTAAGAAGAAGGTAATTTTGTTTTAAACATACCAATACAGGCAATGTCTACTTTATTTTTGTCACAATAGAAGATAAAATAACGAGATGTATTAGATATAGGCTGAATAAATCCAAGAAAATGCATTACTTTTCGATTCGATGTTTTTGAACGATGTGATTTGAAACGAAAAAGTGAAAAAAATCGATCGTGAATTAACGTACGTTGGACTAGGGATAATTGAATGGAAAATGAATTTTTTATGATTTTGATTTTGCCAAATTGCATGTGGCACAAATTCGAGCTCTCTGAATGCGGCTCGAAGCTTGTATATACATTCTGCGAAGCTTAACAGCCGCAATTTTGGGTTGTACTCGAATGTGCTGTTCGCATCACTGAATAGAATCAATCAACGTTGAATTTTTGATTATAGTCAAATCCCAATTTATCCACGTTGCTTCGCTCACGTCGAAAGTGTTCGAATAACATTATTGGAATGTTTTATGTGTGCATTTCGGTGGTCTTATGGGATTTCACGTTGGGTAAGGGTGTATCGATAAGCCATAATTGGAGTTCCCGTTTATCTCTTTGTCTCATTAATGGGGCATTGACACCGAATCGCGCATTGAAAAGTCCACGAAAATCCCGGTTAGCTTATTGCCTCTTGATTCATGTTCATTACAGGTCAATTTGAATTAAAAACCTCCGACAGCATAAATAGCTTTTTTTTTTAAACACATGTCGTGACAGGGATGAAATATGTTCCATAGAAATTAAATTCATTTTGCATTTTCGAGAATATATTCATTTATCTATGTTAAAAAACTTTTTATTCATTTAATTTTCACTATATTTACATATTCATATTCATTTCGGTATTATTATATCGCATTATCATAATGATATTACACCTATAATAAAGCTTGGCTTAAGGTGATCTATCCGCCATACGGTCGGTAAAAATCCTGCTGCACGTTTTTTTTTGGAGAGGCTTGATCTTTCAAAAAAAAAAAAAAAAAAAAGAAAAGTTTCACGTTGTTCTCCTTTCATCAGAGAACAAGGTGAAACTTTTCTTTGTTTTTCGAAATATTAAGCGTGTCCGAAAAAAACGTGTATTTATTTTTTTGTTATCTCTCTCGTACTCACGCAACTAATAGAGCGTCTTAAGGGGGGAAAGTCATCTAAACGTACGTTTTTTCAAGATTTTTTTTTAATGAAATGGAATAGTTTATTGAATTAACATAAAGCATATCTCAAAATATACGATGTAAAGTATATTGACAAATTTTTTTAGACTAAAATATTTCAAAATAGCGACGCCACAGCTGCTGGAAGCAGATTTGCGCCGTGCAGCCTACAGGTCTCAAATCTCAACTAAAATCAAAAAATCAAAGTTTTATTGTTAAAACACATTAATACGCTTTGCATGACGGAGAGAAAAAAATTTAGGATCATTTACAAAAATACAAAAATAAGTGATGTTTTTCAAAATGATCCTAATTTTTTATTTTTTTTCTCTCCGTCATGCAAAGTGTATTGATGTATTTTAACAATAAAAATTTGATTTTTTGATTTTAGTTGAGATTTGAGACCTGTAGGCTGCACGGCGCAAATCTGCTTCCAGCAGCTGTGGCGTCGCTATTTTGAAATATTTTAGTCTAAAAAAATTTGTCAATATACTTTACATCGTATATTTTGAGATATGCTTTATGTTAATTCAATAAACTATTCCATTTCTTTATAAAAAAATCTAGAAAAAACATACGTTTACATGACTTTCTCCCGTTAAGAATCCTGTATTTTCGATTTTTCTTTTTTCGGAGCTATTTTTTTTATAATAGCATTAAATACGTCATTGATAAAAATCAACTTTTCAATGTATTCTTGATGTCGTTTATACCTGGAAGTGTTATTTCATTGAGGCATCGAAGCGTCGTAAAAGAAATAAAAAACATCGAATGCAAGAAATAAGAGAGTAAAAATGTACATAAAAATATGCTGGAAAATTTTCAATGAGATGCATCTTTTTTCTCGGTCCCTTCTTTTCATCCAATATGCATTCATATAACTCGGTAGATGAAAGCTCGAGGAGGTCTGCTGAGGAATGAAAAACTCCTTGAAGATTGTTACGATGCTTCCAGCATTATATACTCGTATATTTACGAGTACATAATGCTCGAAGCATTGTACATTCACAAATTTATTACAAACATCTGTATCATGTCATGAAAAAGTACCTCTTATCTGTTGATTTCCAGTGGACTGTGTAACTTTCAAACTAATTTGAAAAATTTGTATCCTTTGGTTTAGTGATCATGTGCTCGTTCTCAATTGATGCAAATTGAAAAAAAAAAAACCACTGAATAAGTTTTGACTGTATTTTTTACATTATTAATTTACTTGTATATTCGTTTTTTTTTTTAGTGCTACAGATTCATTTGTATTCTTAGAAGTTTTTGGAAAGACAATAGGACTTGAACTTTCGGTACATGAAAATGGATAAATCGTTTTTAAAAGAACTTGATGTTTTGTCATTTGAGATAGTGAGAGTATCATAGACGATTTATTCATGGAAAATTGTACCCCAACGAATCCAGAACGGAAGTGAGAACATATATATGGGAGAAAGAAAAATGATTTCCTCACTTTGCTTTTTCGATTCTCACATTCCGAATTTTTTCCAGTTCTTCAAAAGGATTCGAGCTCTGAACACTCGTGCCTTCTCCAGAAGAGAAAATCGTTAAAATAGCTATTCTTTTATTTTCTCTATCGAATATTCTTCTATTCAGAATCACGGACGAAGGGTCAACTGATATTTTCAAGTGGATGAGAAAATTTATGCTCCTCGTGTCGAGAGCCGTTGTCTTCTCTATATATTTGTGCTGGCAATTTCGTCTTATCTCTTTTTCATCTTTCTACTTCTTGAAGCTAGTCGAAACAATATTTTATAGAAAACCATTGAACCAGTAGTGAAAGATTCGACACAATTGTCATCCTAATTAAACTGAAACTTCGGAAATTTGTGTTTTTTTTACAAGAAATTTGGGATTAAAGAATTTTGGCAACGTTTGCGAATTAAGAAGCAAAGGAGAACTACCGTTTGTCCGAAATTGTCGTCCCCTACGTCAGAATAGTCCATGTGTACATGTTCCACCACTGAAGGTGAAAAGGCCGTAAAGGATGTCGTTTTACATCGTCTGCTGACGAATGAAAGGGCGTAACTGACGAGAGTCAACGGTTTGAGTAATGTGGGTCAAGTCCTTTTGTTTGACAGGCACTTAACTGTCAGATGATGGAATATACGTCGTTTTAACTCTAAACAGTTGATATAATACCCATACAGAGTACATACAGATGTAAAGCATTATTACATAAGAGAGAAAACGGAAATTCTGCAAGCTCGTGTACGACCGTGCCATGTAGCGTGTACTACAGGCTGAGCTGTACGCTTTTGCAGTAGTATAACTGAACGTACTACGCGCCTTGGCCACAGAGCTTATCCCATCGTCGTAACTTTTCCTCCGGCCACATTTCTGAAAGCCTAGCAGGCTTAAACCTTTCTCTATCTCTCCATCTGCCTCTTCTTCGTCTCATTCTCGCCTTTCTCTTCTCCCCCCCCCCCCTGCCCTTTCTCTCTTTCTCCATGGCATTTCGTACCACAGTGATATATTTCATAAATGCACAAAGTCTGAGATTAGCTTAGCCGAAGGTTTACAGACACTAAATGCACCCCTAAGTGCCTTATATAACTTAATTGCTCCTGTAAATTCGCAAACGCTTCGCAATCCACTCATTTTACCGTCCACTAAGTAGGATGACCATAGACAAATACGGTTTGTCACAGTTTTTCGGTTCCTGTATGATTTTTCGATCTTTTGCCGAGTGTTGAAGAGTAAAATGATGTATACACGATTGTGAGCCAACTTTGGAGCTTATGTCGTCGTCCTGATGTCAAATTTCTTCGTTTCATATCGTCCTTTTCAATCACCTCATTCTGTTATGCATCAGCGAACTAAACTCCTGTCACGCGATCACTTTTCCTTTCATGTTTAACGCTTGATATTAATAAAGCCTCTCCTTTGTTCATCGTCATCGACGATAATGTGCATTGACTTTTACTACTACTCTCCACAGTCTACTGATTATCGTTATACTCGATTGCTCTTCGTTCTATACGCATTAGGGCATACACCGAACAGTCGATAACATACCACTACTAATATTAGTTTGGAAAATAGCGGTGATGAGAGGCTAGTCGTGATCTTCGTTAGCGAGTTGGACAAAAAATCGAATTATCATTTTCGTTAATTAATTGCTGGTGCACTTTAGATTTAGATTCCCTGAATAAACATCTCTCTCTCTCTTTCTCTCTCTCTCTCCCCCCTCTCTCCCTCTCTCCGCCCTCTCCCCTCTCTCACCCTCCCTTCCTCGTTTCCTCTCTCCCTCCCTCCATTCCTCTCTCTCTCTCTCTCTCTCTCTCTCTCTCTCTCTCTCTCTCTCTCTCTCTCCCTCCCTCCCTCCCTCCCTCCCTCCCTCCCTCCCTCCCTCCCTCTCTCTCTTTCTCTCTCTCTCTCTCCCCTCCCTCCCTCCCTCCCTCTATCCCTCCCTCCCTCCCTCCCCCCCCTCTCTCTCTCTGCATGGAAATATCTGCTCCATATTTTTGTTACTAAAAAAACATATACGGTAGAAAAAATAGTCAAATTGGACATTTCGTTCGCATATGTTGATACGTACTTTCCAAGCTAATACTTTGATTATTTGATCAGAATCTCGGTACTTGGGGATTCGACAACGTTTTCAAATATTCAACCATCCTCGTGATATTGATGAGTTCTGATCGGATTATATTTTTGGCTATTGGGAACTTACACGCATAAAATATATTCAAAACGACATCTACCCTGGGAGGCACATTTGAGAAGTGTTACTACTTTTTTTTTTCTCATTTCAATATATCAATCAATCGATCTATAATTTTCCATCAGGCTCAATCGAGCGTTCTCAATTCGTCCTGATCTCGAGAGCATAGACGACAATAGACTTTCTCAATATAGTGAAATAGTATGGGAATGGTTCTACTCTCCAGGGAATTTCGCACAGCTCGTGTGGTTGAAGCAAAGCAAATCGAAACTTTTTCCATGTACCTGTACAACGAGGAACGGAAGAAAGGGTACATTCATGTACTATTTACATGTAATATAGGCAGTTGCGTTAACGCAGAGTCCGTAAATATATACATAGAGATATTCTCACAAATAATATTATAAATAAATATGTCTATATTCGAAGCATTCCACTTTCAATCGAGGTGAATCGGGTCCTCGTCATTTTCATTTTTTCCCCCCTTCCTCTCTCTTTCTCTCTGGGCACGCTGTGGAGCAATACAAAATAACACTCCACGCAAATATTCAGATTTAATAAAAGTGCTTCAGTCGTTGAAAAAAACTCAAAACATTTCTACACTATTGGCAGAAATGCTCAAAATTGATATTGGCTTGTACTTTTTTATACAAACATTCAGAGAAAAAAAAATGTTTATTCACAAAAACAGATATTTGAACAATATTAATTTTACGTATTCTGTTCAACGACGTTTTTCCCATGAACTTTTTTCGTTTGAGGAATCTTCGACAACTTCGATTATACTACACATCGATCATCGCATTAATCGATTTACATCAATAACGCGAAGATTTTAATCGAGTCTTTTTTCATGTTTGCTCGTGTCCTTTTTTTTTATTTACACATGTGAATACTGGATGATGAAAAGCCACGTGTGTAAATCGATTGCAGTAATAATACTCGAATTGCGGCGTCGAATATCTCTCCTATATACGGCTTGGCTAGGTAGAACTTTTTTTTGTTGTGTGCGTGTGTGTGTGTTTTTTTTTTGGTGGAAACAGTGCAACCAGGGGGGAAAAGGGATATATTCTCGGGGTCGTTATACACCATCAGCAGACACCTAGGATCCCAATCGTTTTCCCGTTCGCCCCGCAGCCATCAATTTAACACCATACGCCTGCTGTTAAATTTTATCTTCATCACCCACTCATACTCGCTTTCTCTATCCTATTTCACGTTCACGCATGCAAATACATATATCTCTTATATGCTATGAGTATTTTTACCAGTTGAAGTTGCAGTCCGCGTGTTTAAAGCACTAAATCATCGACAGCCGAGAAAGCAAACGATTTGCCGTCCTCTCCCTTTTTCTTTATTCCCCCCGTCTCTTCTCTTCCTTCTTCTTTGACTCGTTTTAGCTTTTCCCCTCAATTTTTCTTTTCTATTTAAGTCTCTCGACCTTTTTCCTTGGAAAATATGTAAAATGACCTTTGAAAGTTTGACTTTCGACGTCCTTTATTATGCTCCACTCCCACGCCTGATGTTATTCCCTCTTATATTTAGTTCGAGGTATTTACTGGTTAAGAAGATGATGAAATTATCCTCGCAGTTTTTATGCATTTATTTCAAAACCACTTATTACTCCCTCCGAGTGAATTTACCATCGTCAATTTGATTTGTTAAATTATGCACTTGAAATTCCCTCATTTTTCTGCAATGATTTACGTTTTGGAATTATGCATTATTTGGTATAAAGTGGAGCTGTATGACGTTTTTATGATAAGGATTTACTGAAAATATGTTATTATTATTTTTGTTTCAGGTAGCACAGGTTCGATCGCATCTTACAGTCTGATTCTGATCACAGCGAGTCTTGTTACTCTCAGAACGATATATGGATAGTGTTTTTATTTTTAGGCAAGTATTTATTAATTTTTCATATTTTCTATAAGACATAAAATTGCTTACGAATATTTTTGCAAAATTATTTAGAGTTTAACATTCTAGAAATAACATAACAATGGCTTTGTGAAGTAACAGTGGAAAATCCTTGATTTGAAATGCTTGAAAATGCAAAAATGTGATAAAAAATGAAACTAAATCCATTTTTTCATCGAGCATTTACTTTATTACATAACGTTTACATCACACCGAGATATTTCAAAATGGTATAAACTCCATGGTCTTTCTTGTACCCACAATTATTATAAAAGTATAACAACTTTGTACACGTTTGATCCGATGGAAAATCCTTTTGACAAAATTAATTACTCCTTCGAGCATATACGAAAATAGACGCGAATTATATTTTTTTATTTGTAAAAGTATATAAAATTTTATCTGTTGGGAAATTATTCTGCCCTCGCTGTATTCTCTCGTTCCAATATAAATCGGTTGATCTTTTGCTACTGGCAAATTGGTTAAAATCGATGTAGAAAGCCCGACGAATGTGTATAGCCCGACGAATGTGTATCCCTTGAATCGGTTCGGTGCCGCTCGGTTTTTACTCGCTGCAGAGCACAATTCGATCTCGGCTATAATCCGCACACGCTTACCACTTTCCCGACTAGTTTCGATCGTTTTCCCGATTGAACGTCTTTCTATCCCCGCCTCTCCTCCCCCTCCATTCTCTCTTTCTCCATTTCTCTCATGCGGTTGTACCATAAATGTACCCGCATAGGACATTTTGTGTTAAATATCTTCATTAACAAATTATTTTTCAATTAATCGACTGTAGCATTATTGTCTTGAAACATATTGCATATTGATATAATAAAGCAAAATTCATAGGTCCTCTATGACGGTTTACTTCGAGAATTACGTGATTAGATTATGTGATTCAATAAACAAACAAAGATTCGTCCCTAAGGAATTTAATAGTTGAATATAATATAGTAATATTTTGATGTTTAATTACACTTCGCTGTTTCAATTGAGTCCTAATCAGATTTCTACCGAAAAACGTACTCTTCTTCAGCAAGAAATCACGTGAGAGAGTAATTTGAAAAGAAAAAAGAAAAAATCGTTCGCAGACAGGATTTTATATCGGTTAAATGTTTATGGAACGTAAAAAATCATTTAACTCAACTCCGAATGGCCTATAGATAAAGAATTGTGTATACAAAGAGCTTCGGGGACGAGGAACTCGATCAAAGGACACTCGCCCCTGATACTGTTCTCGTGGCTTTGGTCACTATAAAATGGAAGAGAGAGAGAGAGGCAATGAGAGATTGAGAAGGGGGAGGAGAGAATGGGAGAGAAGGAGAAAACTCTGAAAGTTACTTTAGCCCCTTTTATCGTTTTAATTAAACGTTTGTAAATACGTTTTTTTTACACCCCTCCACTCTCCTTCATTCTTTCTAATCAAAGTTTCTCTCTGTGGTGCTTAAAATGCAGCCTCGAGAGATTCACGTTTTATATGGTTCACAGGAGATTTTTTTTTTTTTACTCCCACATTCTGCTTTTCGTCCTCATCCTCCCCTCACACCCTTCCCTCTCTTCACTTCAGGATTTGCCGTATACGATACACAAATTATACCACGGTAACGATGAAATCGGACTTATGAGGTGACGTCAATCCACGCGTCTTCCAAAAGACGAGGTTCACGTGATTCAACCCCTATGTGTCCTTTTTTGCCTGACTAAATAATTCAAACACGCGATCATCCCTCAACTGAATACCTTCTCATATATACTGGGCGAGTCCGTAACTTTAGCTCTTCGGTCGAGCCTTTAAAGGGACCTCTCGGACCTTTAAAGGGACATCTCGAGGATCAATTATGAGTAAATCCATTTTTTTTATTCAATCTATTGACGAATTAGATGTAGAGTTTTCGGGGTTATAAGCAGAAAATTGGGTGGTGTTCTTCTTCAACTTTAAATTACCAATCCAACATAATTCTTCCTATCGCAGCCGTGTCCTGACACATACATATATTTAATTTGAAATCCTGATTTGAAGACGAACTAAAAGTAAATTCAAAACGTTTGATCTCATTGATGATTTCTTTATTCAATAAATAAATTATTTGTTTGATGAATGGATTATCAATTAATGAATAATCTTTAATTCATTAGCTTATTAGTATCATAATTATAATAATACTAATTATTGTTATTATTATTCTTATTATTGTTATGAGAAATAAAACTAAAAAATGAGCACTATTGAAATTCATGTTCAGGCAAGCAAAAATTGACATTCGTCATACGAAATTTTACACTGCCAGGACACTACTTTTTATCGTACTGACACCATTGATTTTAATTTTGCTTTTTGGTGACATTTATACGCATTGTTCACATGTTTTATTGTGCCTAACAATGGCACACACATAATTGGAAAACACTGCAATTTTTGCCAGAATTTCTTACAAATATTCTAAAACATTTCTCTCCGTGCAGTGTTTACGATTTATTCTAATTATAATTTGTTGCTATTATCATTGCAGATATTGCTCTCAAAGTTATCGACCAACATCATCCGTTTTTATCCTCGATTCTACGTCAACTGTCAATCATTCGAAACTGGGCTTTTCGGATCGAAGAAAATGAAAAAAAAAAAAAACAAAAAAAAACCAAAAAAAATCATGCGTGTAATATAGTAAACAGATATATAGTATATAAATGTATGGTCTCGTCGTTTGATCGTAATGTCGTTCCCACTGGCCTACGAACGCGGGAAACACATTTAATTAACCTCTAATCGTAATAGGAATGAATTAACGAAAAAAAAGGGAGAAAAATAATGAAAACATATCGTGAATTTTTGACGGTCTCAATTTAATATATGTGACGCGACAATACGGGGGAAGTGAAAAAAATGGACGGGGCGGTCAAAGAAAGATGGAATTTTTGCGAGACGATTCGATAATATATAAATATATTACTAACAGTCTTTTGACAGCGTTAAACAAATTGTCGGAAATACATAAAATGTATTTAATGTACGGTGTGAAAATATTTTGTGTCAATTCTTGCGTCAAATTTTTGAGGACCCAAAAATATGTATCTAAAATATAGAAAATAGTACTTGGAAAGCTTATCACTAAAATCGTCGCGAGTCCGACGTCGAGAGACTGCCGCGTCTCTACATAAACGACGGAAGAAAAAATCTATAAATGTGTTTTTACACACACGTTATAATAATACGATTATACATGTCCAAAGATTAAGTAAACAATCATGCGAGAAATTAACAAGTCACGCGATAAGCAAACGAAAAATAAAAATAAAACAAACACGCACACCGCCACGAGGAATGACACGAGTGAAACAGGGTAGAAAATATTTTGCCAAAGAAATGTTGGACGTTTAATTGAAATGTAAGTTTCACAATTATCACATTCTCGTCTATTTCAATATCTTGATAAAACGATTATTTCGTTGTCTCTCAAAAAATAATTCATATTTTGAATCGTTTACGTTGAAAAAAAAAAGAAGAAAAAACCTCAAAAACGCCTTTTTTGAGGTTTCGAAGAATGTTCTTTTATCAAAAAATGCATTGATTTCTATTCAGACGAAAGTGACAGAAATCGTTAGACCGAAAATCGTCGAAAGATGTGCGGTGCCGAAGAAATGATGATTTCTAAATTGACAAAAGCTGAAAATAGTAAAGCACCAAAAAATAGTGATAATAATAGTGATAACTGTTAAAAATGACTATTTTTTCGAAAAATTCATGGCACAGTTTGTGCGTTCAACTTTACACCCTCGAAAGTGTCTTTCCCTTTATGCCTCCACTCTTTTTCTCACAAAATCACATTAACACAGACACTTGTGAACAATTTTTCGTCAATGAAGTCAATCGTAAAAATATTTTACAGGTTCCTCGTCTCTTACGTATTTTTTAAGATGCTCAAGTACGATTAATCTTTTTTTTCTTTCAAATCTGAAATTTCGGATAAAAAATTCGTAAAAGTGTCCACAAAATTTGTTTAATGCACGTAACTATTTTGATATTAACACTTTAGAAACTCGGATGAAACTTGTATTAAATGACTTAATTGGCGAAAAATTATTCACCTTAACGAGGTGAAAACAAGCGAAAATAAATAAATAAAGAGAAAATAAAAACTAAACTTTTTATCTTGTAATTTTTTACGAAGTAATAATCTTTGTCCGGCTAGTTCCAGACTCGTGTACATTGTAATAATACGAATGAATTAGTAATTGAATATCGATTATTAAATGACTGTACCTACTATAAATAATATTGTTGCGAGACGAAAAAGCGAGAGAATTTGTTATCTATATTGTATTTTTAAAGAATCAATTTATCGTCGGGTCAGAGCCTATCTGGCTGGTAATAGCGAGGTCACTTTTTTTCCTAGTCTCATCACTAATCATACGAAACCATTATTTAACTAAATACCAAATATTTCATTCTCAAGAAATGAAGTTAAATTTAGGCATTGTAAGCGTCATATTAATAAGAAATATAAAAAAAAAAAAAACAGATGAAAAGGAGAAATGAAACAACAGTGTTTATCGATTCGTAATCGATATAATGCGTTACTGTTGCTTGTATAAAATTGTCCATACACTGCGTTGTTATACCGATATATAAAATAAATGAAATTAAAAAAAAAAACAAGCAAAAAATAAATAACAAACGAAATGATCTTTGTGTTCAGTCATTTCAAAAATCCTTCGACTTTATCCCATTCTACGAATGATTAATTTTAAATCATTTTAATAAATGATTTAATTTCTTAGAAAATCCGATATCATGAAAATATATTTATTTTTATATCATAAAAAATTAATAGAAAATTGGGGATGAAAAAAAAAGTTAATCTCTCATCGTGTTTGACTCGACAGTGAAAAGAAAGTTTAGAATTGCATTTTTTCGGATAATGGCTCGTCCCCATATTGATTATTGATCGGAGGAAAATAAAATAAAATGGAGAAATGAGTTGAGAGAGAGAGAGAGAGAGACAGAAGAGCTCGAAAAAGGGTCTCATCGAAAGTTTCACTTCGGGATTACAGAGGGCACTTGACAATGAGGATAATGCAGTTTGTTTTTTTGGGAATTGGTAATAGCCTCGTTTCGCACTGTATATGAGAAGGGGGTTCGATGTTCGACTCGTTTGTTGAAAATAAAGGAACTTTGGGGTCGCATTGTCCCGCGTAATCACTGGCTTATTGAGAGCCTTTATTTTCTATTGGCAAAAAAAAAGTCTTTTCCTCGGTCGTTCGAGGTTAGCGTCATTCGCAACCATTCGCGAGAGTTGAACCACGAGAAAGAGACCGAGCGGAATTGAAGTGGGTGGTCCAGGCGGGAGGAAAAAAGAAGGAGAATTGAAGAAGGGTGAAAAACAGGGTCGAGGACAAAAGAGAGAGACAGAGGTATGGAATAAAAAGCATTTCTATGGCGGAAAGTGGTCTCGGAAGTTGGATCCTTGGTTGGTTAACGCCTAACTCTTTCTTTCTCTTCTCTCAGTATTTTTCTTTCTTTTTTTCCATTTCTCCCTCTTTTTCCACACTTTCTCTCTATTTCACTTTCTTTTTCTCGCCTCCTAATTACTTTCTTGCTAAAAAAAGCTTTGTCACAGTGGGAATAATTCTTTATTTGATTTTTATTCGAGACTGACATAAAAAAATTTAATTATTTCTTTTTTGACTGAAAGTTTCTATTAAATCCACTCGGCACTAGATTTGGTGTCGAATAAATTCAAGGAGAGGCTTCAAAATATCTTCGACAAATATATTTACTCAAAAATATTATCAATTACAAGCCTCTTTTTTACAAAATATCCCTAACAATTGATTTTTTTATGATTTTTAACAGCACGTGTTTGACAGTTGTGCACAACTAGTCGAATTGGTTAGGATATTATTGTTGGACGATGTGTTTTTGCGGGGATTATCTGTTTTCGTGGATGCCCGTGTATTTTTAGGTTTGTGTGTTGTTGAAATATGGTTTTCCGAGTATTTTTCTGTCTAGTATCAAAATAATAAATTTAAACTCGTAATAGATATCTGTTTTTTTTTTTAATTTTTATTTTTTTTATATTGGCAATATTTTCGCAGGAGAGCATTTGTCTCGGGAAGTTTTGTACTCGGTGTTGTTTTCCGGGTATACTTTTACCGCGATATTATGCTCGGAATAAACCAGTATATCCAGAATTCAAGATTGATGTTGTTATAATTGTGAAACTTATTTTTATTAAATTATATCTGCATTCATAATCGTCTGAAAAGCTTTTCGAACGAAATTGCAAGGAAATGAAATACGAGGAATCCTTTGGGGTAGTGCGGCTAGCGTGTTTGTTTCGGAACCAGGGCATTTGAAGGTTCAATGGTACGAATGTGGGTCTCATAATTCGACCGAATATAAAAATATGGGCGTGACTAATGGGAATATCGTCGTTTTGCAACGAAACGTCATGAAGTTCTAAAACGTATGAGAAAATCTGAGATTGGCTGCATCTTGGTATCGGTTTTCAAGAGTTTACCACGCTCGTGGTTTTTACCACGAGCGTTTTTACGTTATGGCAGAAGTAGCATATATTCATAGAAATCAATTGTGGCCACATGCACGGCAGAAAAAGTGGAAGGGATGATTTGCTCAGTTGGAAAAGTCTAATAAATGGTGCACAATAGAGACTTTATCGAAATCTGGATTTATATTTCGCAATTTGGATCTTTGTAGACCCGATAAAAAATGATGAAGCAGCTGGAAGTTTAGCGGGTATTTTTTACTGGATATTTCCCATGGGAAATCGAGTCTATTGATCCAAGAGCTAATTGTTTCACAATGAACATTTTTTGAAGCCTACTTTTGAGAAGGTTCCAAAATTTGGGGAAATTTGGAAAATGCACTTTAAAAGCGGTTTCGTCCTTTATTTTGTCTCTGTTCTCTTTATTCATGTATTTTCTTTGTTTCTGCTCTCCTCTTTCGTTTCATCTCACCTATCCACTCTTCGATTTATTTTGTTTTCTTTTCCCCTCTGTTTCTCGTTTTCTTCTCTTATTTTCGTTCTCTTTCCGTTTTCTCTTTCCATCCCTTCCGTTTTCTCACCGCGTATACTACATCCCGTAGAAATGGATTGTGCGTCAACGCTTTGGCAGTGCTTTCCGTAGGGATGAAAGGGTGCAAGAGGGAGAGGAATGGGATGAGGGTTGAATACCCCGAGCTTCTCGGAGCGCAAACTCGGTGAAATTTCGCGCAAGCTCCGAACGCCAACAACCCCGAAACATTCAGTATCTCGTGAGAACTCTTCGCGTAGTACACGCGATTCCATCCGTCTCTGTTTCTCATTTCTTTCGGGATCATTTTCGCCACGAGTATTTCCAACGTTTGTGTGTTTATTTTGAAACCCGGGATTATATTTTCTCTACGATCTCGTGTCAAATTTAGATCGGCGTCGATAAAATGTGTCCTTTTTCGAAACGGTCAATTTCCATCGGAATAAAAATTCCGCTCGTTTATTCCGGATGTTGACAATAAATTCAGGTGGAAGCGAGCGAAACGGAAAAATACGTGACTAAGTTTTGGGGGGAAACAATGGAAATGATAATTAAAAAAGACACAAATAAAAGGACCATGCGCTGAATTAATTTCCTCTTTTTTCACGATAAAAAAACAAGAGATAACAAATTTTATACTTACTAAATATAAGATAAACCGGCGGCAAATAAGCATGAAGAAAAAACTGTTTATTTGTCAAAAAATGCGGTGGATCTAAGTTTGTTCTTGAAAAATAGCAAACTCTTTTTTTGGACGAACAACGAATTGACAAGAAGGTCGCGAATCGGGATGAAACATGTGGAACTTTCGTCGATAAATTTTTTAAATTCGTGCTATTTTTATTGGTCTTCCGGGGTGAAATACAAAAGTACACAAGTGCAGCTTATTCCGAAGAAGTGAGAGAAAAAGAGGGAGAAAGAAAGACGCTTCGAGAGGCGATGTATTTCACCCGATGTCTGTGAGCTTATAAATAATTCATTTTCCACTGGAGAAGATCGAGAGCTTGCAACGGTGCAAGAGAATTACTACATAAAGATAAACACATAGATGTATATACAGACATATATCTGTGTGCGTATACTATATATGTACATATTATATAGTATAAAGTGTTCGTTCCGAGAGTAGAGAGTACTGAAAGGATTCGTAACTAACATCGAGGAATATTATTTCCATCGTGAAGACCTTAGAAGAAAGCGAAGCGAAGATAAAAAGACGTTCCCAAAAGGAATTATAAAATTTCATCTTTTCGAACATGTATAATCAACGATGCTTCGATATCATCCACACAATTCTTCTCTTCATCGGAATTTGCAAAGGTAATAAAAAACATATCCGCAAATTTCATCCCACTTTTCCAAGAGTGAAACATTCGTTTTTTATTTTAAGCCCCATTTGGTCCAGACGCAAACGACGAAAGTTTTTTTTTTCTTTTTTTTTCTCGAATTTACGTAATTACGAACTTTTTTATGCCCAATCCTATTTATATTTCTCGTTACTTTGATTTTCACAGTTTCCCGATAGATTCGATTTAGTTTCCATTTTTACGATTATTATTGTTCCTGGTAACGATTGTTCTTTGTGAAACTTTAGCAGGGACCAAATGCATTCGACGATTGGAAATTTTATTAGCCGAGGATTTAAGCCAGTCGAAACTAGCCGCTTTTTATTCCTCCTCCTCCTCCTCCTCTCTCTCTCTCTCTCTCTCTCTCTCTCTCTCTCTCTCTCTCTCTCTCTCTTCCTGCCCTCTTCCCCTACCACTTTATGTGGAAACAAATGTAGGCCAATTTCCACAATTACTACCGAAAAGTGCAAGTGCACACATTTTTTTGGTACATTTACAATTGTATAAAAACAAATTCGACCATATAAAATTCTATAAACAATAATACTCATTAAAGCCGATGTACTGTTCGAATCGACAGTACGGAATGTCAGCCCCTACTTTATGTCGATCCAAGCTTTTAACCAAGTCAAATATCAGTAAAAGTTTGAATTCAACAATGAAAAAAATGATCAATCGTGAATTTTGGAAAAAAAACACTTACAAGCTTTTTGCTCGTTCGCATACTATTGAATTTTTCAAAGAATCAGCCGAATAGAAATTCGTGAAATTCTCTTAAAATTATTATTTTTTTAAATTTTTGTTACTTTTTTTATTGCTCCTGCGTATACCCTTGTGGGTTTTTACGAACCCATCCCATCACTTTAACCCCACTTTTTCCCCACTTCACTAAGTTCCAATTTCCAATTTCCCCAAATTCCATGTTCCTGAGAGACCCTCCAAGAGTATTGCCCATAGCCACTTTTTCCTAATGCACTACCGTATCGCATCTGTACGAGGGCCAAGGGAAACTGTGGAAAACCCAGTCGATACAGCCGACTATATTTTTACTGAGTTTAAATTGATTAGCATCATCAGAAACTCAGAAAAACTGCCTCCCGCTCAGCGATTGGTGCGCAAGCCGGTGCATGGTTAAGCGGTCATCCAACGAAATATTGGCCTCGCCCGAGGCTGCTTAACTTTGGAGATCGCCGGAGCCATACACCGACCACGCACCTATCGCTGTCGGTAATTCTCTTAAATAAATTATAATGTATCCTTCGAGGAGCTTCGAGGATTAAGAATTTATTTTTTTCTCGATTGTTTATTACTGGAATGTCCTCGATTCAGTGCCTTTTATATCTAATAGTTTTACGTTTTGGCCTATACTTATCCGAATCAGTGAAATGATGTAGCCGAATCTCGTTTTATTAGGTGATGCAGAAAACTTGTTTAAATTTATACCCTGGAGTGATACAGTCATAGTTGCGTCAGAATTTACAGGTATATTATTATCCGTGGAAGGGAACTAGTGCGCAGTTTCCATTGTATGTATGCCCCTACATGGGGCATTCCGCACCAAATCGTTCACAGTTTTAATTTTGCATTTTTTATATCGTTAATATTTTGCTCTCTTCTAGAGCTCCTTTCAGTTTTTCTTAAGTTTTTATCCGAACAAGTTCATCGGATACAAATTTTTCAACAATTTCCCGATTTTTTCTTCAAATATCTATAATTTCCTGAAAATTCTGGCAAATCGAATGGATAAGGGGGTAAAATTTTCTGTTTTGAAACTCACTTTCGTTTAAAAATATTTCGAAAGTGATCCAGTGATCACTTCAAACAGTTTTTTTCAATTCTAAGTAAAAAATGTTTTTTGCCACGGTATTGTCCCTTCCGATTGTCTTCATAATATTTTATAGGATTTTTTTTTAATATTATTATTCGATGAATTTTGAGCCTAGTGCAATCGTAACAAAATAGTTGGTTCTATTTTTTTTTCAAATGAGATTTTAAAAAGCTTTTGATAAAATCAAAAAATTGATAACGAACAATTTTCCCACGATCCCACTACGTTTGAAATTCATCAAAAAAATAAGCATTTTCTTCAAAAAATTGGAAAAGAAAATCGAAGGAGATAATCACTACGGAAAAAGCTATTTTTTGCTTAGAACTGAAGCAATCTTTGACTTAGGCAAATTTTTAAAAATTCGTATACGATAAACTTGTTGAATTAAAATTTCAAAAAAATCAGACAAGTTGGTTTTGATCAGCTCAAAAAGAGAGAACAAAATACAACAAAACAGGAAATGAAAAATTAAAACGGTGGCCGATTTCGCGTGGAAGGCCTCAAGTGTAGAAAAAGAAAATTCAGAGTAACGGAATCCTTGATCCTGGCTGTCTATCTCCCGTCTACTTTATTCGAGCACTGAAACGAGACAATATATTCCAAAACTTCGACTGTCTCTGCCAACGTATAGGTATAAAAATATATATGTTTGCATATATGTTGTACGGAGATGTATTTTTATGTATGTACAAGTATATATCGTAGGAGATTTCTGGGGATAATGTGGGGATAGAAGAAGCATATATGTCTCGAAAAATGTAACGCTTCGATGAACGAATTCCGGACGAATATTATACATTCGCATAGATTCGATTTATTCATCACCGTATATACATACGTTAAAGATTTTTCAAACTTACATTTTTTCACAGTGATTTTCAATTGAATCGTCGATTGATGAAAAGAGCATTTCTTTTTTTATATTAAAAAATGTGTTATGTTTTCTTATATCTTGGTGGATTTATTTAATATCTTTACAATTTAAAACTTGATTGTTTCCATTCGTTTGACGACCATTTTATTGGGCCAAAAATGGAACATGTTCCGTGGACAATCGCACTAGAATTGAGCTACGGATGATTTAGTTACACTGAAAACCCAATTTTGTTGAAATACTCAAATATTTTGTTGGACGTATTCAACAAAATTATTTCGTCCAGGCAACCAAATTTTCAATGTTTCAACAAAACTTCGTTCAACTGAAACGAAACCTCATTGAAACAATAAAACATTTTGTTGACTAGACGAAATAGTTTTGTTGAACGTATTCAACAAAATATTTAACTGCTTTAACAAAATTGGCTTTTCAGTGTACACTCGTTTTGTGATACATCGATGCGAAAGAGGTCACAAGACCTGTCGTGGAGTTAAAGGGGATGATCATTTATTGTTAACATGAATTTTCATCCACAAGACAATTTGTGTTTATAAATTTGTTTGGTTATTACTTCATAAACTTTTGGTCGTGTTTGAATAATGAGAAATGGTAATAAAGTACATATAAATTAAAATTGCAATTCATTATGTTGTGGCAATTTTTTAATTTTTATATCTTCAATCACCGCGAAAACTCATTTCAACCGAGCCTTTAATTGAAACTAACCAGCTAGAAAAGTTTGAACGAGCTTGTTAATTGAAAATTAAACTCTAACGAGGAAAAATATCGAGTTCAGTTTCGAAGAATGAAAAAAAAACGAGGATAATAATACGTTGGACAAAAGGAAGTTGGAATTTTATAGTCATTTTTATTACGACGTTAAACTTAAACTAGGCATGGCTGAAAAGACCGCGTAATAAGATGTTTTTTTATTGATAAAATAAAATAAAAAAAAACAAACAGGAGCATTACAGCTCTCCGAAGTATCGCGAGATACTCGCGTCAAGGGGAAAGTCTTCGACGCTCAAGTAGTAAATATCTCCGTTCTGTCCGACCTAAAATAATACCGTTGTCGAATTGACGATCCTCTGCAAAATGTTCTAGGAAAAATACCCACTCGCAAAACAATTCCGTATCAATATATCGATCATGTTTCCCTATAAAAACTGGTGTACCATAAAAGGAACAAGAAATAAAACGGCAGGATGGATTCTAAACAATCAAGATTTCTGGCTACTTTATTCTATACTTAAATCGATATAAAAAATGTCTCGTGCGGCTTCTAATTTTAAAAAATAAATATCCGTGTCGAAAGATCTTTAATTTGAATGAAAATAATTCAGAATTAAATAAATGTCAACAAAAGTCGATACTTTAATGCTTCCTTTAATAATCCAGGCATTATTCTGTTTTCAAACACTCCAGCATTGTCATAATAGGACTAGCATTTCTTC
The DNA here is from genome assembly GCA_963989365.1 of Rhimphoctona megacephalus. Lineage (NCBI taxonomy): Eukaryota > Metazoa > Arthropoda > Insecta > Hymenoptera > Ichneumonidae > Rhimphoctona > Rhimphoctona megacephalus. The sequence goes on along the minus strand of OZ022419.1, from coordinate 18,810,719 downwards.
ACGTTCCCCAGACGACAAGTGGAATGGGAAGATATCCACTTTTTAATTGCAAGATAATATTATAATCTCAGCGCGCTATAATCACCTTCCTATTATCTTTTTAAGACTGATTCCGCTGTAACATTGCTTGCGACCCTCTTCTTTATCTTCTTTCTGCCACAGCTCTTATTTCCCCTATCCATTATATAAATTACTCGAACTTTCGGTAAGCTTTTTGAGTCAGCTTTTTAAGCCTTTTTACTTTTCTATACCTATTCATCGAGCATCCCGATCTTCATAGTTTATTCGATCAATTTTACAATCTCGTAAAAAAAAAAAAAATAGAGATACTTAGTTAAATCGCGTGAATTAAAGTGTCAAATTTACGGTATAATGCTTTCGGTATACTTTATGCATTTTTACTTGGTGAATCTCTAGCAGTAGGTATTATTTTCGAAAGAAAACTTTTACTAGGGGATATTTGGAATCATGCGATTCATTTTCAAAGAAGATTTCTTACAGAGGATATAATGTCACGGTATCAAATGTCGGGTCAGTCGAAATAATGCAAGATATTTGCGTAACCAAGAGGTAGCGTCCAATGTCTGAGTAGTAAAGGTCCCGGTCTGGTCAGACCTTTTGTAATATATGTATGTTTACATACATATGTAATATTCTTATATATATATATATATATATATATATATATATATATATATATACATATGCACGTATAATCCGAAGCTATGGTTCACCGAACCCTTTTCCTCATATAATTCAATCCTGCTACAAGTTGAAGAGGGTCCGAGGAGGCCATATTACATGCGAACAGTTGCCGAAAGGTATAAATTCTCGTATAACCGATGTTCGACCTCTTTCGCGACAGCAGATGGCAAGAGGGGTCAGCAGATTCGTGCTTGAGCTCGACGAATCATTTGTGCACTGAATTCGACTTTCAATGGCTTCGCAGTTGCATGTAGCGTTTGTTTGGTATCGTCATTCGAAAAAAGTAATATACTCAATACGAGATCGTGTGAAACTCGTGAAAATCTTTGAACGAATAAAGAGACTAATCAAAAAGGATCAAGAAATGTATTAGGAAATGCGAGAGAGAGACAGAGAGAGAGAGAGAGAGAGAGAGAGAGAGAGATCGGATTCATTTGCACTAATCCATGCAGGAAGTTATTCACAAATAATCCTAATTAATTAAAATACTTACTATGTTTGTTATTTCTCTAGAGTAAACATTCTCAGTGTACTTATAACCTAATTTTTCTTCAGTAAATATTGGAAGTACGTAAAAAAGAGCGTTGAAAAAAATCATACTGTGTTTCTTTTGTCATTTCGTTTGATATAACGTTTGTATTACAAGACTCGGCACATAAAAGTACACACGAATTTAAAAGGGAAGCTCTCAGTGACAAGATGCACTAAGATAACGAATAAAACTTTTAATATAAAGATGAAGTACGCGAATATAAAAGACTCTAAAAATTCTTGTCTTTCTATCTTTCATCTCTCGTCGCAAATAAGCGGCCATATCACGTTTTACATGTAGCTATATAAATTATATATATGTAAACTTTATCTCAAAAGATCTTGTGTTCCGATATATATACATAGGTGCTTATAGAGTACGCAAGATACAACACTCGCGGCATGCCTTGCGGCTTCTTCGTATTAGAGAAAGCTCTTTGCGTTCTTCACCAGTCACATATCAGCGATACGACGGGATCTACGTGTGTGTGCGTGTGTGTGCGTGCTTCCACGAGTCTCTGTGTACACCTTTGCGATACAATAGAGCGAAAAACCAGAGTATAAGAGTCTTTTTACCATCAACGTATTCTGATGCATTCTACCCCTATAACCGTGTAATATGTGCCGCAGGAGATGTGAAAAAAGAAGATGAAACAAACAACCGTAGAACGGAAAAACGAAAAGGAGAACGAAGTAAATACGATGAAAAAAAAAAATAAATAAATAATAAAGAAAAACCCGCCGGTGACGACGTAGTAAAGTTGAACAATAACGTTTTACGGTAACGTATTCGCATTAAATGTAATTAAAAAAAAAAAACGATCTACATCGAAATTAGTACAATTTTTTATAGATAATGCATTGTTATGATGTTTTTTATTTGCAACGATATTTAAATTATCTTAAATAGCTGCGAGAATACCATCACGAATTTAAATGATATATACTAGCAATAGACCTATCAAAAAGTTTCTTAATCGTTCATGAGATGGATAACTGTCTTTGAAAAGAAATTTAAGGTGATTTGAAACAATTGTCATTACTCGAAGAATTTCTTGGCCATTGTATTTCTCTTTGCAATCAGAAACGGTACGAAAATTCTTCATAGATGCGAGGCACAGTACGCGAAAGTAGGGTGCCATAAATCTCGATATATATACGTGATTCGTGTCATAAAATATTACATAGTAAAGTTTACTACGGTATAGGAAATTATGGGCTCGAATGTAACTTTATAGTACTTTTGAAGCCACAAATCTCATAATCTCGAAAATTTAAGGTGAGGCGAAGGTAAACCTTTCTCTTGCTCTTACGTGACTCGTGTGCTAAAATCTCGGACTCGAGTCGTGCGTGTTAAGGTTCGCCTTAAGGTATGACATTCGTCAGTTTTAAGAGCATTTTTGAAACAACAGCTTTCAAGTAAATATACGTGCACATTTATATCACCGTATTTCATTTTCAATTTTATTCTCTTTACTGGCTTATTTTTGTATAATTTCTTTATTCAAAACGATGAAGAAATATCAAAAAATAAATTGGAGTTAATAAAGAAGGAGAATTTATTTTCCTCTGTAATAATGTTTCAGTTAAAGGTCTCGTCCAAGCTATCAAACTCGTCATCTCGTTGATCTATCGCTGATTAAGGTAGACGTTACTTTTTTTTTCTCACTAGCTCGGACCATTACGCCTCGTCGTATGAAACCCGGTATGCACGTACGTATGCACCGTATGCGGTAGCTGGCTTGGAGGAAGGAGAGGGAGCTGGTGTACGCTTTCAAGAGACCACGAACGTGAGTCCACGGTCGGCGACGCTTTGACGCGTGACGCTTCTCTGCCAACATCACCCCAACCCCTGAAGCTTTCTGACGAGTCTCGACGGTGCAGTATATGCGGTTGCATTCCCATGGCGTTAACCGCGCGCGCAGCACCATCGCCGGGACACAAACCTTTGCCAGTCCCTTCCGCCCCATTTTTCCACCCTGTGAACGCGACAGGGTTTCAGGCAAAACGAGGGAAAAAAAAGAGAAAGAGAAAAAGGAGGAGAGAAAAAACGAATGAATCGCGGCTTTGGGGCGCAACCGTATCTACGCGTTTTAACCCTCTTTCACACTTTGAGAATATCTCTGCATATATATGCACGTGTATTTGTTTGTATGATATGTGGGGTACATGCGCGCGAAATATCGCGGGAACGAGAAAAGTCGAGCTGAAAGGGTTGCAGAAAGAAAGAAAGAAGAAAGGAAGAAAGAAAGAAGAAAAAACACACACGTACATGCAGGGTTAGGGAGAGAGAGAGAAGAGAGAGAGAGAGAGAGAGAGAGATGAGAGAGAGGAGAGAGAGAGAGAGAGAGAGAGAGAGAGAGAGAGAGAGAGAGAGAGAGAGAGAGAGAGAGAGAGAGAGAGAGAGAGAGAGAGAGAGAGAGAGAGAGAGAGAGAGAGAGAGGAGAGAGAGAGAGAGAGAGAGAGTGGGCATGTTAAAGGGAAGTAGGAAAGGAAAGGAGGGATTTTTCGCTCTCTTTGTATCTCGAGAGCGAGATGAAGGGATGTAAAAGCACGAGCAGCAGCAGCAGCAGCAGCCGCAGTAACGTGTTTTTTGGCACCTTCATGATCTCTGCGAGACTTTCTGAAGCGCGAGAGCAATGAGGGCCAAGAATATGCGGTATAACTTTTCGCGCGTGTAATATTATTCGAGCCTTGCTATTCGAGTATGTGCGTACGTATAAGTCTTTACGTACAGGCTGCTTCAGAACGGGATGAGTGATTATTTTTTTATTGACAGAAATTATTGATTAATACGAGCAGTGCAAAGAATAATATGTCTCGGTAGTGCAGATCGACGTTTCCCCAGGAATAATCGAACTTTTTATCCTCTTGAGAAAATGTTCTCGGATCAACGGCCTTTGCAAAGAAGAGTTCGCCTTTTGTCATTCAATGTAGAGGCGAGGTTAATTATTACATTGAAATTGAAAGTTGCGTCAATTAAGCCCCGTGGCAATTTAACAAAAATAGTAGCAAGTCGCAAGAGAAAGAAAAGAAATATTAATTTGTTCAAGCCTTGGATTTTTATGCTCTTTAAAATTGACTATATTTTGAATCATCCAGTAAGAATACTGTTATACGCTTTCCTACAGAAGCTTTTATGGCACTACGGGGAAAACGAGGACTTTGTTGAACTTTTCTGCTTTTCGACTTTTACTTTTTTCCTATATAAAAAGGTATCTTACATATGTAGTCGTATACGTACAAATATATAAGATAGAGTATAAGCTTTATACAGTTGAAAATATTGCGCTCAAGTCAATCGCCTTTGGCCTGTTGGCGTAAGAGTCGCAGAAGAGTCTTTGAGACGAGCCGGTTTACTTGGCGCTACTTAACCGAAGCCCTACGATATATATGAGCTTTTAAGAAGGTCTTTAGCGTTAAGCAGGTATAAAAAGTTAAAAGAGAGATTAGGAGCTATAGGGGTAATGCAAATCACTCGAAAGGGTAGCTTTTTCCATTATATATTTATGTATCCTCAAAGAAAATATTTTTCCGGTAACTTGATATAATTGGGACAATCGGTTCCTAAAATGTTTCTTTAATAAATTGCAATAATAACAAAATTACTAGGTAAAAGCTGAAAACTCGAATGGGCCATTATTCCAAAAATGTAATAAAATTACAATTTCATGGACAGTAAAAAACATTCTCATCACGCAAGTAATTTTTCCGTTCCAAGTACCTTTAACATAGAAATTTTTCTTCTGTGTACATCCCCTACCGTTTACACGGTCGATAGTCTGATATATTTAACATCTTGTTTATTCGTTGTCAGAATATAGATCAAAAGTTAGGAAAGGGGTCGATGAGCTGTGTGTGTGTGTGTGTGTGTGTGTGTGTGTGTGTGTGTGTGAGAGAGAGAGAGAGAGAGAGAGAGAGAGAGAGAGAGAGAGAGAGAGAGAGAGCAGTGACGCGATATATTACTCATTCGTCAAACACGCTGTGCGGTGAGTGGACAAGCCAAAGCTCCTGGTGTCCAAACGAGAGTCCACTTTGCACGTACACGATATACATGTATATATTATTAAAATACGTAGCACTATAGCATAGTTTAGAACGTGATGAGGGTAGTTAGCATGTCGTTCTTGTCGTAGGCAAGCCCTAAAAGATCTATATACATATTAAAATATATATACTACATGTATATATATATATGTTCAAATGTATAGTATAATAGCTTAATTCTGTATTGATCGGTAAAGCGAGTTAAGCGACTCTGGGGGCGTGTCGTTGAATCGTGATTGTATGGCGTCTTATGTCAAAGAAACTCGAGTACCGAGAGAAAGAAAGCGTAAGGGAGAATGAGAGAGAGAGAAAAAGAGCCGCAGGGTAGTGCAATTCACCCCTTCATGTGTATATAACGTAAAGCAACACACACGTACACACGGCTCGAAAAGTACGAGGTGTTCACCAGCTTTGGTGCACGCCATACGACTCTATCCTGTGGCCTTTGCTCTCCAGCTGCATACAAAATTATTCTTACATTATGGAAAGGCGCACCAGGGCGTCTTGCATTCACCGTATAATATTGAAATTGTAGCTCGGGTTTATAAGGCTCATGGCAGGCTTATTGCGAAACAGATTTCTCAATTTTCATTCTCACCTCACTTTTCTCGTAAGGTGAACTTCGTTTTTATTAGAAGAACAAAAATTCACATTTTTTTGCAAGTCAATTGGGCTTGAAAACGAGATAGAAAAGCTGTGACGAATAATGTCACCGTTATGTTATAATTGTTTTTTTTTTGAGGCCGATGAACTTATAAAAATCGATCGAGAGTGCCTTTTTTTGCTCGTAACTATTTTAATCGTCTCTTAAAAGTAATTGACGCCTGTTTTTTATATATTATTTGGTTTGAAACTACCGTCAATTCTCATTATCCCACAAATGGATTTCAAATACGAGATTTACTGAGACCACACGGAAGAGGGAGAGAAAGAGAGAGAGAGAGAGAGAGAGAGAGAGAGAGAGAGAGAGAGAGAGAGAGAGAGAGAGAGAGAAGTTGCAAAGAGTGGAGAGAGAAGTCAAAGGTCGTGTCTCTCACCTCGATAACCCATCAGAAGCTTCGTCAACTGGTAATACGGCTTTCGTTTGATCATAGCGGAAGTCGAATTACCGGCGAAATGAGGCTTCGTATTGGCTAACGCGGTGACGCCCAACGCTTGACTACCCATCTGTAAATTCACTCACTCCTGAGTCATATTATCAACTCCCTCAAACTGTTATTGCCTTCTCGTGAATTCATTCTAGTCGGATTCTCGGAAGGTTAACCCGTTTCTAATTTCACACTATTCATTTCGAACTATTATTTAAGATTTCAAAAATGTTGCAAAACCGATCATTCTTATTGTGGGGCGAAAGTTTCGTTATTGCAAATAATTAACCCCGCGCGGATCATATGGGTCATTTTTGACCCTTAAATCCAGCAAAAATAAAGCCAGCAAAGATCATATGATCCGCGCAGTGTTAATAAAAATATCTTTCAATTAATGCTTGAGGACACTAATCAATTAATGAAAGGGATGCAGGATTTATTATTGTAGAATAATATTTCTATGGGGCCGATTTGAAATTCCGAACTTTAAATGCTCCGACGGTTTAAAATTCCTAATTTTAATGTTCCGAAATTGAAAGCTTCGTAAGGATCATGCCAACGAGAGTCTACACAGTTGACTGTAAATGATGTAGAACGGTATCAGTAGCGATAGGAAAAGGATACAAATGTGATTTCTTATACGAGATAATTTTCAGCAATCGTATGATTGAGATCAACGCTTTATTTGAATGACCAGCAATTCGACTCACAAAACTCCGAATATGTAATATTAAACACGCCACAAATTACCGAAATTTTTATTCTAGAAAACGAACTATATCAGAAAATTTAAATATAATAAAAGCTAATAAGAGATTCGTCAGGTTCCCGAAAGTTTTAGAATCCAAAAATCATATTTTCGATCATCCAGTTTGCGAAAACTCAAGTTTAGATAGTGTAAGGTTCCGATATAGAATGTTCAGAACGATTAAAATTCTGAAAACTCACACATAAAGCAGATAGCATGTAAGCCTGACGCGTTTAGATGGCAGCATCACTGCTCTATCGCATGGATTTTTGGAGTTTCGGTCTTCGGGGAAAATTTTTTCAGAGTTTTGATCTTTCAGAGTACTATTCTTTCGGAATTTTGATCTTTCTCCGTAGAATTTTTTCTGAGTATTGATCATCTTTCAAGTTCTATTGTAAACATATAATATGAGGATGTTTACACCTATCGGATATTTTTATTTTGGGAACTTTTCTCTGTAGAAACTTTCGCCATTCAAGATTTTGAATATATAACTCTACATTTTTTCGGAACTATGGACTCTCTGATTATGAGAAATTGACACATGTTTTACGTGCTATGCTTTCATATTGACGCTTTATCGGTCGGATCCATGATTATTCTCATTTAATTTCGTAGTGGACTTTTATTTTGGGTTATAAAATAATTCTGTTTACAAAATTTTGGAATTGTAAATTTCCAGGAGCATTGTGTTCTATATAAATAAATTCGGAATTTTGAGCGTTCTAATTTTTAAAGTTCGGAATTTCAACCCGCCCCCATTTTTATTAAAGTAATATAAGAAATTACATTAAAAATTATTCGTTAAAAATATGGAATTCGCGGTTATTACGAAATATCGAATAAAATTATATAAACTATGCATTACGTCTTACTCGGTCGCTCGGTACTCTACAATTGTTTTCGAAATGCATACAGTCCACTCATTACAGACAAAATCAACCATTGTTCATCCAGCGTCGCTCTGGCGACGCAATGCGTCTCATCTTGTTCGTATTAACGACTTCTTAGCCAATCGTATGCATGCACTTTCTTTCTTTCACTTAGTCCGCCATGTGTTTTTTTATTAAACCTGCATCGTTTGCTCGAACTCTCTCGTTCTCACTTTTTCTATCTTTCTCTTTTACTCTTCCACTCTATTCACTTTCTCATTTTTATGGCACTCTGACCCTTATTTTTGAAATACTACATTATTATGGGTCAAGTATATTTGAAAAAATATAGCAACAATATTTTTAGCTGTTCATAAATTTACATTGAGAAACAATCGATTATTTTAGTTCCTATATTAATGCAAACATAGACATAACTGAAAAAATTGAGCAGTACGCTGATGCAAGGAAAAGATCAGCCACAATGTAGGAAAAACGATTACATTGGTACAGTGAAAATTCTATGTTGCTAACATGTGACGATGATTCACTAACAGTGGGGTTCCCCCAGCAGATCTCCGGAATGCCGCTATATCTCATTTACTAAAACTATACAAACGTATATGGATGTATATAATGTGGCTTACCAAGTGTGTTAAACTTCCGTAACTCGGCAGTGCCGACGTCCAAAATCCTCCGGGGTAATCGGGCAAGAGTGTGTAGGTTGATATGCGAGAAAGAGAGAGAGAGAGAGAGAGAGAGAGAGAGAGAGAGAGAGAGAGAGAGAAAGGGGTGTTGGAAATGTGGATTTGGGAATGAGCAGGTTGGGAAGCCCGGAAGCGTTAATAACAACTGATTGCTCGCTCATATGTATTCATGAGGCTTAACGCGTGAATTTTAGACATCCAACAAATTTCGTGAATTCTCATATCTCAAGTTTTCCAGCCACCACATGTCATACATACTGCATAACTAAATTACATAGTGCATACGTGTATCTATATATTTACGTTTTATGTATAAACCGCGACTTTTGCTTTATTAGAATAGAGTACGAGATTTGTATTATGAAAACCACAAGTTTGTCTTTACTTCGGTCAAATTTCATTACATCGCAGCTGATAGATATATGTGTCATTGAAATCTCGGCTCTAGAACTTTTGAGAAATGACGTCTGTGTATATTGTACGTACGAAGTAAGCGCCAAATGAGCGAGAGAATATAAATGCTTAGCTCGAACTTAAAACACTTGGCGGGAACTCGTATCGACTCTCCTGAATAGCTACGTCATCGACAGTAAAAGCTTTTTCACTCCGAAACCCATTTAAACTCTTGAACTTTCGATACTGCATACTCCACGAGTATGTTACATTATTTATAGATTTACATATTTTTACACGTATTCGCGGGTATGCATGCATTGAAAAATGTATTCGAGTAGGTGACGGTTAATATTGAATCCACATGTACAGTAATATGGAAATGGGAAAGGGGAGACGCTTTTTATAATTTAGAAAATAAATTAAAATTTCATTTTTGTTCTACGATGAACGAGAGTATAAAGCGGATAAGGGATTGCGGAGGTCAGTCTGTATAAGTTGAAAAAGTACTCTCGCCATATTCTCAAATTATAACGTAATGTACCATCCTCATGCTCGTCCTTTGCGGGATATTTAATTTAGTTATATATTACGATCCGCCGCGCGTCCTCATCGACATCGAAAAGCTTTTAGTTATACTCTCACGGCCCCGCTGTCATCTCTATAATCCAAGATTTTTTTTTCCATCACTTCTTTTCCTCTCGTATTGTAACGAAATTTCGATCGGAATTAGCCAGAAAAAATTAAAGTATGCGTAATTTAGATTGATTTTAGAAATCATTTTTTAGATTTATTATTTTTTAAATGATTTTAATTTCAATATTTTAATTTCATTGAACCCAATCTAACGAATTTCAAAATATCGTTTACTCATTCACAAACGATTCTGAATTTTTATTTTTCCTTTGTTTTTTTTTGTTCTAGATGTACAACCGATTAATATAACGAGTGTGAATATCCCAAGATTGGCAAGTTTGGGAACGAGAAATCCAGTGATTCTCGATTGCGACTACGACATGGGTAAATCGAAGAACACGGGTCTCGTGATCAAGTGGTACGTCAATCAAGAGCTTCTCTATCAGTGGATCTACGGTTCCGAGCCAAAAGGATCGGACGAGTTTCGGAAATACATCGACGAGACTTACAAGGCAAGCGACGATCCGAACGAGATGTACCGGGCGGTTAAGCTCGTTCGTCTCGGTCATGAATTGACCGGAAATGTACGATGCGTTATTTCGACGCAGTTCGACGGTGAAGTAGAGGCGAGCAGTGAAATGCTCATTTATTGTAAGTACTATTTTTCATCTGATCCAATTAAACGCTGCTCGAATTTTTTCTTGATCTGCGGTTAAAAAAAAAAATGATTGTTCACTTTTAGAAAGAAATTCAAATAGTTCCGTAGGATAAAAAAAATTCTGCTAGTTGCTTCGATAATTTAAATTTTATATGAAAACACTTTTTATTTCGAGAGATTTTGAAATGAGAATTCTCGTTGCTATCGTTATTAGAGTAAAGTTGCCTTTTCCAACGATTTTTCCATTTCCAATACTATCCGCAAGACCGTAGCTGAGAAACTTTCTTTCAGGTAGAAAACTTTCCTCTTTGTCTGTGTAGGATGAAAAAAACTTTGTCCTATAGAAAAACTTTTCTCTAAGAAACTGCTTCGCTTGTTGCAGTGGTTTTCGTTTGTATGGGATTAAAAAAATGGGTCATAATATGTGTCATTAATGTGCTGTAGAATCTTTTCTATCATTATTATTTAAATCCGACGTGTAATTTTCATCTTGGAATTTGATTGGTCAATCAAACAGGGTTTTCGACATATTGCTGATGCTTGACCATCGCCCGCCACGAGAATATATATTTTATAACGTTTCGCTTGCAAAATATCCGAATGGCAGATAAATAAAACAAGAAATGAAAGAAATAAATTGCCGAAAATGTGGAAAGCATACTGGACGTTGTCGAAACACAAAAGCATTGGTAACACGAAGTAGATATAAATGGTGTGTACACACCACAGGATCCATCGTTACGGAAGCACGGGGCTGTGTACAATTGCGTACAACGCGGTACAACGATGCCATAAAATGAGAAGGGCTTAGGTGAGCTAGATTAAACATTGACATTGCGTCTTCCCGGTGTCAAACGCGTCGAATCTATAGATATGCGAATCGCGTCACGATTAAACAATGTAAATGGATGCGCGTGCTGAATCTCGATAGGATTCGCGTATCGGAGCAAACCTGGTTGAATGATGTCAGCGAGGGGGAATGCACGGTCAGAGTGTGTCCACACACGCGGTCTGCTCCTTCGTCATGTATAGTTGACAACCCTGCGTGTTTAAATGTTGCCGATCGAATAATTGTACACGAGAATATTCGTATAAAATCGGTCGTTTCATTTCTTCGAATGATTTAAATATTTCTTAATCATTAATACATAGTCATTTGTGTACGATAAAAAAAATGTAGCCTCTTTACTAAATGTTGTTTTTCAAACAAGTATTAAAACAATTAATAGATAAATTTGCATTGATGCGTAGATGATTTTGTATCTATGCGATGCAGATTATATTGAAATTCTGAATCTATTAGCAAAAAGATATTTGCTTCGATGCTTACGAATCATGAGTCAAGCTGACACAACAAAATTTCTGTTATATCGAGGCATTCCAACTATTTTGGCAAAGTGTTTCATTCACGTGGATCAATTGTTGAACTATATACGTCATTTTATATATCGTGCCAACGTTTATACAGCGTATAAACATATGTACTATGCTCGTATATGCTGCGAATACGTATGGTACCTTAAATACAAATATACATGATGAAATCGGTATGAGGATAGGTTGCATACATGCAAATAGCCTTGCAGCTCACTCGGACTAGTACTTACAACTCCGGTACAAGTCGTACCTGTATATTCGTACATACGTAAACCTCCAGCCGGTTTCATATCAGCCTCTCGTATACATATATGTATCGGTAGTAAAATGGTTTACATGCACTTTAGGATATCCTTCGTAGGTACACAGAAACCTTCACCGTATACCCATTCTCCATGATGACCATTTGCTATACACATATACATACACACGCGCGCAGCCACACATGCAAACACGTCTCTGGCGGCCGATTGAACATTTGGGTATACATATTTGTACAGGACATTCAATGACGAGTCGACAAACGGCTGGAAAATAGTAAAATCGAATCAATCCATTGGCAACATCGAGACAATCGTATCTCGATTTAATCTCATCCTCATACACATTGAAAATCCTATTTTGGTACTCAATTGCAATTTTTTGTACTTCAAATCAAATATTGAATTTGAAAGATGTTTAGTGAAGATTCTATATTTACGTCAAATTTGAGTACATTTAATTTTTAGTCCGATCGGTGGGTTCTGTATGTTTTGTCAAGAAATTACGATGGCGATGTTCCGATCTGGTGTAACATTTTAACTTTTTTTTATTATTTTGGAAAGTTCACTCGGCTTAAAATCGTCACAGTTGAGATAGTTTCATTTAAGAGTTTTTTTTTAAATTTATACCTACATTTACGTATACATAGAAATAGATCGGAGAGAAACGAGTATATGCATTATATATCGTTACGACTCGACGATCATACGATCTCGTCAGTATAATGTTCGTTTTTCTATATGTAGTGAACAAAGGCCTCACGGGAGGATAAACGGACGTTAAATATCATTCGCACCATGAACCAAAAGCGAATAAATCATATCTACATGAACGCGTGTCCTCCTTCCACGAACATTCGCTCCAGCACCTCAGCATGCCTCGTCGCACCTTTAAATGTGTCCACGTTCTCATGATCTCTTGTGTCGGCTGCCTGAATCCGGGTGAAAAGCTCCCTCACGAACATCACCCCATAACGAATAAGACGAAAAACGTACGCTTTTCGTTATTTCGCATTTTTTCACGTTTTCCCTCTTCAGTATTACTTTTTTATGTTTATATGTCTAACACTTTACACCGTGGGAGCATAATCGTATCAATTATTGACAAACTTTATGTTTTCAAGGAATACATTTATAGGAATACACACTAACAAAATTATTCTTCACAAAATTCGTTCCACGAGAAAAAAAGGAAGAAAAAAAATACAACCGAATCCAAACATATCAAAGAAATCGACCTAATGAACCCCAACGGGTTTAGCAATGGAAATACAATTCGCTTAAATATATTTTGGAGGCAGTCGGGGGAAACCCGTTCGACCCTGATCCCTATACTCGCATTGAGCATTGGGCAATAATAATTGGGCCTTTAATTAAAGAAAAAGTGAGATTTTTTTTCGCTTCTTTGTGAAGAAAAAAATCGTTTCTATGGAGAAATTTCATGGTTCGCAAACGGGTTATTATTACTGGTGATGCCAAGTAACCGTTAGGAAAAAAAATGTATCACTATTTTCTTTTTTTTAAAAAAAACCAACTATTGTGTGTTCACCACATAATTGACATATTGAGAAAATGTCTAGCTGCGCTATAGAGAGTTTTATGTTTCTTCTACACTGCCTTGGTCGAATTTTCCTGTTACCATGCTTAAGGAAGTTCTGTTCGTATTTTGAGGGACGCGGGGGTCCCTATGCTTATACACAGGCTAATCGCACTGCTGCCAACCTGATTTTCTATGTTCCTCTCTTTCTTTCTTCTTTCTATCTCTCTTTTTCGCTCTGCGAAGTTGAAAGGCTTTTGTGGCCATATCCCAAGGAATTCGACAAATTTTCATAAGTTATTTCGTTATATCTCATGACATGTCTGGTAAATTAGGTCCATTTTTTTTATATCACAGTAATATATAAGTCTGTATTTGATGCAATTTTCAATAAGCTACCACCTTTTTAATTACATGATATTAAATCATTTCTCACGTCAAAACAGTACGTGCCATAAAGCTTTGTGCAATTTGGAGGTATCTTTACGATTTTTTTATTTCAGAAAGTAGGTGGTCAATCTTGTTTGAATTTTGCAGGTACACGCGGAATATGTTTTCGAAAGTGCTATTAAAATTTCAAAGACCTGCTATCTTTTTGAGATTCGAGCAGAACTCCCTTAAGAGATAGAAACAGAAATAAATACAAGATGATTTTGCAAATAAAATTCTGCTAGTTTTTCGTATTGATTCTTTATCTTTCTTGTTTGCACTTATTTATATTTCAATTTGAAAATGGATTTCTCATTTTTTATGTTACTTTTTTGTTTGTTTTCAGCACCGGAAAGCGTATTTCGATTGTCCCATCCGGTGTTGAATGAGGAATCAAATTTGCTGACTGTGACGTGCCTCGCGGAGGACCTTTATCCTCTACCAACGATAAAATTACGACGAAACAGGTTTGTATAAATTTTTTATTTTGGATATAGAGGCATCGGCTTCGTCCGTCCGGCGTTTTAGTAACTTCAGAACATTTTTATAAAATTAACAATAAAAAAATTAGTATTTTCTTGAAATTTTGGTATGTGGTTGAAAAACTATATTGAGAATTTTGAACTAAGTTTTAGATGCCATGATTTTTCTGGTCATTTTTCGAATATCATTCTTCCAGCGTATTTTCAAGTGTAAGGGTGAAATTTTTTACGCGGAGAGAAATATAAGTGAAATATTACCGTTACAACAACAGAAACGGGGGACAGCCTTGAATGTTTAGAATTTTTACAGTACAAAGTGTAAATTTTCATGAAAAGAAAATAAAATTTCCTGTATTATACAAGAGATTTTATTTTACTTTCATGAAAATTCACACTTTGCACAGTAAAAATGCCAAACATTCAAGGTTGTCCCCCGTTACTATTGCTGTAACGGTAATTTTTCAACTTCAATTCTCTCCGTGTACGATATTGGCTGAAATCTCTCGTAAATTTATATTTGACTGTATTATGGGGCTGGATAGTGCATGGATAGTTAATAACAGGGGGAGTTTGAGGTTCAAAATGGAGTCATTGTGCGTTATTTCAGTACATTACCCAAACTAATTAAATAAATCACTAATTGCAACGTGTTCCCAACGAGTAACAATAATTCGTGAGGCCTGCGTTGGTTCATGACGACAATAGTTAAGTACCGAATTATTATATTGCAACTTACACGTCTAAGCCCATAAACGCTGAAATCCACACACACATGGCCATTCGCAATATTGTAGTGAATGGTAGAGCAATTTAATATCCTGAACGAACTGAAGGGCGTGCCATTCCGTATTATTTGGTCGGTTATAGTTTGTTTCGTGAACATTGAGTAAAATATGGTAATACACTGTGAAAACAAGCAGCGTGTTGTTTTAATACATTTTGGGCGTGTCCATTTTGAGGCCGATTTCTATACGTTTTAAGCCGTGTTATCGTCGACAATAAAACGTTTGAACACACTTACCCGCGTTCTATGAAATGCACTTTTACCATATTGTATCAACACGGTTTGAGCGTTTTCGCACGTTGAAGCTCGTTTCTACACACTTGGAGCCGAGTTGCTCTTCAAATCAACACGTTTTTCACGCATTCTTGATGTTGGTAATACGCCCTACTAGAAATCCGCTAGACCAAAACTTGATTGGTCCTAGCGGCTAGTCAGCGTTCCCTATCTAGCGTACTTGAATAGGCGCTAGAGAGACGCTAGATAGATTTGCTATCCAGTTTTGCCACACTTGCGGCTGGCCAGCGACAATCCAGTTTTACGAGATATAGAGGGCGCCACTGCTCCATCTCTGCCAGCGTTCCCTATCTAGCATACTTGGATAAGCGCTAGAGAGACGCTAGATAGATTTGCTATTCTTTCTTTTTTCTGTTCGGTGGGGCCACAGTATTGGAGGCGATCCACCTGGCCTCTGGATCACCGTATCGGCCAATGGGCACTAGATTTGCTGTTCAGTTTTGCCATACTTGCGGCTGGCCAGGGGCAATCCAGTTTTAGAGGGCGCCACTGGTTTCTTATGTGTACCGAATTTATCGCTCTTGCGGCTAGCCAGTGGCAGGTCCGCTTTACTTGATATAGAAAATCATGAAATTTCAACTGAGAACTGAAACCTTGAAAAAATATAAATAAGAGAACTTCAAACCTACTTACAGATAATTCAAAATTTTGAAATGAAAAAAAAAAAATTCAAAAAAAGACAAACTCATAAATTAAAAAAAAAAGATCGGAGAAAAAATATTAAAAAATTCTGTAGATACACTACGTAATCGATTGTTTTGATTTAATTTATTTAAGGTTTCAATTAATTCAAGAGACTTCGTTTTTCATTCGGACATTGTTTTTTATCAATTCTTTTCGCATCCCTCATACGATTTTACTAAACGCTAAAACAATTGTTATCGTTCAAAATCAATTATCGACTAAGAATGAATGCGAACGCGATAGGTTTTTTGGAATTCATTATGAGCGCGATAAATCAAAAATGAAAACAACACAATCGCGTTAAACATTGCAGGTTTCATCAGTTTATTATTCCGAAAATAAATATTAAAAACACGAATGCAATTACAAAACCGCATTATAATTTCTTCAATTACTGTACACAAACAAAAATTCATCCTTCTGTTTCATTGTATAAATTCAATTTTATGGTTTTTAACATAAAATCTGCTTCTTCTGACGTTCCTTTCATACAAAAAAAACTCAAACTTATGCGCAACGACGTTTGAGCGATTGTCAAAGCTTTCTGGTACACTATGCATGATATCAATATAAATAAGACTCTATTTTTTTTCTACGGCACGACTTTTCGGTTCGTCCATGATCGTAAAAAAATTGTAAAAATTATTTTTAAAGAAGTTATCTCATAGACTATAAATCGACTTTACTTATTATACACGCTGGATTGGCAACATGGGTATCATTTTTCAAGTTTAAACCGTCACGAAGAGATTGGTGTAATAGGTAGCGTTCATGTGCGTTAGGTCGTAGATACGTAGGTAGGTCGGATCAAATCCCCGTGTGATGGGAAAATTTTTCTGCATAGATTCATGTCAGTAGTGATGAAAATAGTGAATTCCCGTTTACAGATGATGAAAAATAAATTTGTTGCAACAATAAAAAAAAATTATTCATCTCGAACAATAAATTATTTTGAAAAATTCACAATGGGTACGTTCGACTTGCACGCGTTCAGCGCTGTAAGCGCTCAAAGTGCGTTCGTCTTGGCACCGTAAACGCTACGAGCGTTGAGACGGTTACGTTTACCGCCATGTTCGCCCAAGTCGAACGCGCACAAACGCTTTCAACGCTTCAAACGCTTTGAACGCTGTGAGCGTGCAAGTCGAACGTACCCAATTTCTGACTAGCCAGCAACTAGCTCATCGCCGACTAAATACTGTCCAGCGGTTACACAGTTTGACGATCTAGCCGCTAGTTTGGGTGGGAGTAATATTTTCGAATGATTAAAACTTCGAACGGCTAAAACTGCGAACTTTTAAATTGAAGAATAGTAGTATGTAGATAGATTAATTCTACTATAGCCTTTATGCTGGAAATAAAAAAAATGAGGAATTGAAGAGTTCGAAGTACATTTACGTCAAAAACAAAATATAATAGTAGCCCAAATGACGAAGGCTGGAATAGCGATTTTACAAAAGTTCGACTATTACGCATTCGAGTCGTCAAATATTGAAATCAGCAATATTATGAATATTCACAATTTCAAATATTTTTTAACGAAAGACAAAATATTAATGTGGTCAAAATAGCAAAACACCAGAAAGTCGAACGGTCGAAATAGCGAGAGCCTCTGGGTTGTAAAGTATTGCTTGTTATTCTTCGTGCTTCACAACGTTCGCTATTCTGTACTTCTAATTTTTAGTCATTCGAAAAATTCACTTTCGAATTATTCATACTATATATTTTGGTCTCCCAATAAAATAATTGCTCTCTATTTCGAATTTAGAAAATATAAACTTCTTACATTAGGACAATCTGTATGATCTACATTTGAAGTATAGACAGTCTGAATATATATTTTCGAATAAATGCGCGATCAAAGAAAAAATATTACATCAAATACACATTCAACTTAATATACTATCGAAAATGTAAACTTCGAATTTCTTATTTTTCATTAATCGAATGTTATGAATACAACAATTTCGAAATATTAACCGTTCTACAATTTGGTTATTCTACATATTAACCCCCACCCCGCTAGCGTTACATATAACGCTAGCCGCTAGCCAGGTTACCGACTTAGCCGCTAGATAATGCCTAGCGAAACTGGCTTGCCGCTAGACAGCCGCAAGTTTAATTTCTAGTAGGGCGAGAGTAAAAAATATGACAAAATTTTTTATTATTTTCATTTAACTATGAATTTATTTTTTGTTACTCCGATTGGGTTTCTTACCATTCTTCATATTTCGAAAATGATTTCTATCGAATAAAAATCTCTACCTCCTCTGTGGGGATTTGAACCGACCTACCTACCTATAGAATATCCTAACACACGCACGCTACCTACTACGCTACAACGCCGATGATAACTTCATGTAAAAAAGTCCATCATACCTTGTATCATACATGATTTTGAAATATTTCATCAACATGAATGGGCGTATTGCGTAAAGACATAAAAAAATATTTTCAATAAATTTAGATTCATCTATATATATTCATTGCCAGCAGTAGAAAATTTCTATACTTGGTTATTGACGCTGTGTGACGACTAGCGCCATAACCTTTCTTGCTCTATGCATACACAGTGCTCGATCGCGCGGGAACAAAGCCTCGAGATGACGTGTTTGTTTACAGTTCATCTCTCCGCATCGTCCTTCAAGTAGAACATTTCCACTGATCTCAGAAAATGGAAAAAACAATTTATTGTAAAATCTAATTAACCCTTTGAGCCATACATTTTTCCTTACGTGCAATTGACCTGACATTTAATATTCGAGGGTTTTTATAGTCGCTAATTACGAACCTGAACTGGAAATTTGGAAATTGAAAATTAATTGTTTCTTTATTTTTTTAAACGAAAACCACCGTATTAAAAACTTTGAATAAATTTTGTAAAATTCTTTGGAGTGTATTGAGTTTGTAAAAAAATTACCCTTCCGAAGTTCATAGTAGTTTAGTAGAAAATAAATTTTTTCATGAAAAAGTACGAAATTGGATTATATTTACTTGAATGTGGTATTTGTGCAATCAACCTGCAAAAAAATAAGCGAGACAAAAGTCCTACCATGGCTTAAAGGATTAAATTCTTCATGTACAGGACTGCCTAACCTTTGCTCATGCAAAATGAATTTCACAACTCAAGCCTCATTTTGTCATAGTTACTTACCTCGAACAGGCGTATTATCATCTGCATTCACATTATCTACGTGTGTAACTTCGTCGATGATACAATTTATGGAGTGCTTTCGCTGCATGTGTTGTTTGTATGATTTCCATTTCGTAAAAGTTTTTTCACACCCGTCTTCATTGGACTGTATTTTTAGGCGTGGATCATCTTTATGATATTTGATAATGTAGTGCAATAAAAACTCTTTCGATGTATGTTTGAAATAGCATATCTCGCATTTGAAATTGACCATGTTATCACTCCGATCATAACGGCAAAATCCAAAACAAAACATTCGCCATTTTAAAAATACCAACAGGTATATGAACGCGTGGTTTTCTAGCAGGTTGTTTGAATTTAAGTGTGTCGCTTATTGTGAAGTGTGTAACTACGCCACAAGTGTGTTGTTTCGTACTATGTGTGTTAAATCAACACACATGAATGGTGTTGTAAACATCATAAAACGAAAGAAGCAAGCTTGTCGGAAAAATCATGGCGTCGCGTGTTGTTTCAACACGCCGAATCGGACGTGGCGTGTTGTTGCAACACTATTAATTAAAACAACACACCTTTTACGTGTGTAGTGTGTTGATTCAACACACTTGATAACACGTTTGTTTTTACGTCCTACGCTTCGAAATTCCCCCTCGAAAGGAGAACATTATTACGGCATCAATTTGAATTCGCCCGTTTGTTTTTATTTTTCCAGACAATTGATTGAGGTCCAGAAGCAATATTACAGAAATAATACGGATGGAAGGTACAGCATCGAGGCCGTAGGAATTTTGCCAATGAGCGAAGTCCAATTGCCCGAGATTTTCCGTTGTGAATTGACGATAAAGGATGCGAACTATACCTCGACACGCGAATACCTGTACAATCGTGAGTATCGTCTTAAATCCAAATACTTCATTACTAACAATAAAACAATAACAATAGTAATATCCAATACAATCATATTTACATTAAAAAAAAAAAGAAGCAAGTATTAAATATTCGCAACTTTCGAATATTAAGATTAATTGTTATTTTCATTTATTTGTCCCACAGTTATATTTTTGTTTCCCTCATAAAACTTTTCAATTAATATTTTAACCAGGTTACACATAGGACATGTGAAAATTTTTATAATTTTCGTTGGATTATTTCCAATTTTGCACTTTTTTACGATTAAGAAGGAGCTATAAAAAATGTATCCTCCGGTAAGATTCGCGATTTCTTCGAGGAATGCTGCAGCCTCTGGGCTCTCTCCGGTCGTAATCCGTGGTTATGCGAGATTCGCGGGGTAAGAGATTCGGGATGGCTAGAAAAAGAAAGTAAGAAGAGCGAATTGTATTTCGGTAGCAAAGTTTAATAAGGGTTCCTGTCTCGCTGAGGATATCGTATTCAAGAAGCATTATATACACAGACTTGGAGAGATAGGAATTCGTAGATTACCTTGGACGGTCTAATATACTATATATATATATATATATATATATATATATATATATATATATACATATATATACATGCCATGACCCCACTTTACTACCGTGATTATTAAATTTTTGTCTTCCCACTTCCCATTGCAGAAAGGCATATATATATTTCCAGTTTCCCTTCATCCTCGACAGTGGTGTGCTTTCTCTCACTCTTTATCGTTCCCCGGATTATTTGACCGCAAGATTTTCCAGCCAAAAAGAGTTTACCAACGCGTATCTTAGTGCCAAAAGATGCGAAATATGTGAAAGAGACTCGATGCCAACTCAGCTATGGCACTAAAAAGCTTATAGAATTTTTTATATAAACATTTCAAATATATATGGACGGACTAATAAAAAATCAGCAACGGAAATTTTTTTCGTCATTATTCGCTGCGTATAAATCTGCCTAGGATACAATGAATACTCGGAGTAAATAATTCGTTATTATCTCTTTCAAAAATGATGTCGAAGCTAGTGTTAAAAATTTGAAAAACGACACTGAAAATTCAATTCTGTTGGAACAGTAAAATACTTTGTTGGATACGTCTAACAAAAATATTTCGTCCAAGCAGCAAAATTTTTGTTGCTTTTCAATTTTCAACAAAGTTTCGTTTCAGTATAACGAAGTTTCGTTGAAACATTCGAGATTTTGTTGTCTGGACGAAATAATTTTGTTGAATATCTCCAACAATATATTTTGATATCAACAAAATTGGGCTTTCAGTGCATCGTTATCAAACAGGATTTAAATACCAACCGAAAAATTGACTTGAACAGCGGTAAAAAAACGTTAGTGATAGCATAAATCATAATAATATCCTTTCTCCCACGGCAAAAATATTATTTTTTTATGGTTCAGGTATAAAAATTGATAATACATTTTACGTATATAATTTATGGTTGAAACTTTAAAATTAATCCAAAGGTGGTGCACCTTTGGATTAATTTAAATTCATGTCATTTTGGTCTACCCTAGAAAAATAATGAAAATTCGTTAATTGAGTTCGTAACGAGAGCATTATATGCATATATATAATATGTGTATATGACGATGGTGGCTGCTGGTATACGCCAACGGGAACAAAGTGCAGGGAGCCAAGTTAAAATCCTCATCTCTCTACCGTTTGCAGCCTCGTTTCTTCATCCCCGACCACCTCTATCGTGTCCTCTCGTGGCGACCCAGCCTCTTGACTCACCCCTCTGCACCTCACAACCCCTATAAATCTTCGTTACGCGTCTTGTAGGAAGACGAACGCTCTGGGATATTTCAAGCGAAATACCTTTCCGACACCTTTGCGTTACGTGCTCTCTAACATTCTCGTTGCTTCACGATTTTCTATGATTCAAGTCTTATTTGTTCCGCAACATGACAATAACGTCGAGCGTCACATTTTTCGCGATTAAGCACATGAAAGTCATCATGTATGATGAGCAATTTATGTTTTAGAAATTTTTAGAAAAAAGCGAGAAAGCTATTTATAGTTGCTCCATTTTATCACGTTAAATAATATTGTTTCAATACAATTGATAGTTTGCATTCAACGTTGTCTCGATGATACGAAATATTCAGCATCCAGTCAAGACTTCGATTACCATGCAGACCAATATTATTCGCCAAAAAGAATCGGCACCGAAGTATACATGATTTATCAGTTTACAGTTTTTCACTTTGTTATTCATGTGTTATGATTGTGTAAGTTCGTAATCTTTATTCAGACATAATATTTATAGTCATCCAATACGCCTTGCACACCCGGAGTGTAAATATTAGCTTGTGACATGCCTTGAGCTAGCAATATACAGGACTTATTAATACAATTTTAATTGAATAATGACAATGATTTATTTGAAGTCGATCCATAAATTTGTGTCGATTGACAATGTTTCATAACACTGAATCATCGCACACTAGCAATATACAGGATTTCTTAATAAAATTTGAATTGAATGATGGCAATGATTTATTTGAAGTCAATCTATAAATTTGTTATTTATATTTTATATTTTTATATTGTTATAAATATAAAAATGTTTCGTAACACTGAATCATCGCACACTAACAATATACAAGATTTACTAATAAAATTTCAATCGAATGATGATAATGATTTATTTGAAGTCGATCCATAAATTTGTGTCGATTGACAATATTTCGTAATACTGAATCATCGCACATGTTTTCGTGGGTCTCAATTTTATTTGGATATAGAGGGACTGATGATTTTTAGTATAAATAGGCAAAGAAAAATCGTTGCACTGAAATCGTTCGAAAATTCTCATACAGAATTGTACCCGTTCGAAATTTGATAAATTTTTGAAAAACATGAAAATTGCCGGTGGAAACTTTGCTCTTCTTATTGCAACCGTAATAATCCTCGCATTTGGTGTGATCGCAATTTACGCCGATTGTATACATGAAAAGGATTCCAGTACGGCCTCACCTTTTCAGGAGGATACGAAGTGCGGTTTCGGTTATGTATATACACCGCAACATGGCTGCGTCTGGCGTTTGTTTACTCGCTGAGATAAGGTTAGTTTATACCGCATAGCAAAAAGAATTACATTAACAGACTAAACAAACCACTCGAATGATCAAATCTCATGAAATAGATTTTTTCTGCCTCATCGAACTCGCGAGCCTGCGCGTACCTTTCAATAAAAGTTTTCAAAATCTAAGCTACATAAGCAACAGCTTGCGAGTAGGACCATAAACGCGGAGGAGTGTTGAGGGTGCCTGAGGCGTAAAACTCACCCTTCTCGCGTATCTACGCAACAACTTTTCCTATTACGGAGTTAACACGGTAGAGAACAAAAAGTTGGCAAAGTGGGAACATTCTTTTACTAGCAATATTTATGAATCTTTAACCAACTACACCTCGAAAAAAATGAGAAAAAAAAACTGGGCAAAAAAACTGTGTTTTTCTTTTGATGGTATCAAGAGTTTTTACTCTCTGGCCCCTCCCCAACAACGCTTGAAATAAAACATAATAAATGAAGTATATTTTCGACACTGAAACAAAAAAGTGATGTGATGAATTTCTAAATCCTTTTCTCGTTTTCATTCATCCTGAAATATCGAAAAGCCCTTTTGCCCGAAAACTCGGCATTATTTTAACGAATCAGTTTTTCCGATATTCTCTTAGTATACCGTCGCACTATTGCCTTCTGAGTTTCTATAAAAAACCTGCAGTGAAAAATTGGTTCTCCGTTGAATGCTGCTAGTGTGGTCATTATGTGATACGTCTCTGAGCCAGTACAGCAAAGGAAAAAATCATGAAAAAAAACTATAATATCTCGTTTTATACGATCGATGCTATATTGTGTATAGCGCACACGGTCTGTGGGGTACAAAAAGTGTCTGATAATCGAGTCGTGTGAGCAGCATTTGGCGTTCGAAGAAAAAGAATTTTTGTC
Source organism: Rhimphoctona megacephalus (assembly GCA_963989365.1). NCBI lineage: Eukaryota > Metazoa > Arthropoda > Insecta > Hymenoptera > Ichneumonidae > Rhimphoctona > Rhimphoctona megacephalus. Next base: position 18,786,456 of record OZ022419.1, on the reverse strand, counting down.
GGTGATGCTCCAGGCGTTATGCGATGTGAGATGAGCTTGCGTTGAAAAGAGTCCGGAGATGGGGAAGATCGTACTGGAGAAGATCGGAAAGTCGATACTTCCTTGCGGAAAGGTACTCGCTGCAAATGAATAGGGCGTACGCCAGGCAATTTTAGTGTGTGAATAACGTCTCGTGAGCCCTTTTCTTGGCAAGCTTTCGGTATCACACACATGGACCATTCAGGACATTCCAATTTTTCTTATATGTCTGTCGACGTCGTACTTTTCGTCTTCTTTCTACTTTCTTCTTGTCCCGGCGTTGTCGTCTTCGTTGTCATTGATGTTGTCTCCTCTTCTGCTAACAGGAAAAAATGTCTTTTTTCCCCTCGGTGACACCCCTGAAAACGGGAATGACCGTCTTTCATACTGTCTTCTTTTTATCGCCATGCCATAGGTAGGCGATGTATATAATAAAATGGATGTGTATATTTTTGCTGTATGTCGTACATCGTATGGGATTTTCTATGTGAATCAGCACAGAAATTTATCCAGTTATTCTCATGCTCACAGTTACAATTTTATTGCGATCGTATGTTTCTAATTAGAAGAATCTACAATTATGGACTCTGATCAAAAGAGATTTCAAAACAGTAAATGTCTCGAAGTTTTTCGAAGAGTATATCAAACTTTAGAAAGCGATATTGTGGACGTCGTGATATGTACAAGGCTATCATTCACGGTTTTTTGCTATATTTTGATCGCACCTTTTGTGTGACCGCTCCGGACAAAGAGGGAGCGAGAGTGTTGAATATCACAAAGAGGATATAGGTAATTTCTTTTTATATCATCCCAACGACAACGACGAGGCGTGTGTTTTTTCTGCCGTCTTCCTCGACGTTGTTTTCATACTCCATCGTTGTCGTTCTCACGCACCCTCTTATAGAGCTTTGGCTCACAGCTTTAGAATCAATGGGATATCACAGTCCATCCCGGAGAAAAAGATTAAGAGGGAGAGAGAGTGTGGGGAAAAAGCATAAAGGGCTCTGAATCGATTTCTTCGTAGGTACGACAGTCCATGTTTTTTTTGTTATTTTTTTTACGAATTTTTCATTTTATCGTAGGGGAAAGTGGGGTAATTGTGAACGCGGGGTAAATCCCCGAACACCGGAATATCTTTATATTCCGAGACTCATACTTTGACGGGCCTGTTCTCATGCGATAGCCCCATCGATGTTTAGTATTTTCATATTGTTCTATGTGTGAAGCCTCATATTTTCTTTGAGGTAAGATCCATTATAAAATTTCGCACACTTTGATGTAAATTTTGTCTATGATACAACTTAATGAATTTACGGGATAATTGATTTCAATGTTGTTGAGAAAATTGTTTTAACATCTCAGTTTAGTATAACTGTCAATAATGCAGCTTAAACTTGAGTCGATTCTATTGTTTTTTAATTATTAATTAACATTTGATATTTCGTAATTTGGGGCAATTGCGAACGGCTTCTGTCGGGCAATTGCGAATGTTCGGATTTACCCTAAATTGATTGATAACTTTTATTTCAGATCCCACATAAATATATATGGAAAAAATTACCAACGTATAATATCGACAATTAAAAAAAAACAATTGACGATGTGAAAAATAAAAATGTGTCAATGGGACAAGCATCAAAAACATACTTCGTCCCAAAAACCACTATTTTTTGATATTTGACGAAAAATGATCATACGGGACCAAAGAACGATCGACGTTCTATTTTCACCATTATTAAAACATCAATTATTTAGTTTGGATATGTCTCTGTGACATGCGCGGCAAGTCATTCAAGTTATTCGTGATTACCCCAAATAGTTCGGCTTTATTCCAAAGGCTGTTCGAAATTACCCCAGAGCATCGGGGTAAATCCGAATTCACAAAGTTTTCTTTTTTGTTAAATATTTAACGACTCTTTTATTATTTAATAGAAAATTGTATCAGCTGTGATAGACAAGACATCAAAGAATAAAATACAATGAAAATTGATTTTAAAACTACGCAATTTAATAGATTTTTATTCAATTTCGTAATTACCCCACTTTCCCCCCGATAACAAAATAAATAAATTAAATTGAGAATCTCCAGGCTGGTAACCTTTTATTATTTGCAAGGCTTTGATCACGAGCAACTTCATCGATGGAGACACCATTTTGGATAGGGACCTATAGGGAAAACGGAGAAAATTGCGAAAGTGTATCGCGGCAATGTTGAATTTACGAAACATTATTTTTTCTCACTCTCCTCAGTGTAAAAAAGGGATAATATTAAATTTATTCTCTTCGAAAACTTTACAGAGCAGATTCGACGTTCATAAGACGAGGAACAAGGTGCATAGAGAATGAGAGGAAGTAAAAGATTGGAGCGTAAAAAAAAGAAATGCTAAATGAAAGATAAATGGGGAAGAAAGAAAACTTTAATATGAAAAAAGAAGGTTTTTAAAGCTACCGAGTCAAAGCCGTTAGTACAGCGCTTACCACGTGTAATACAGAGCCTAGTATGGTATAGACTTTTGTGCTATACATACATATATATTGAATGTTTAAATATAGATATGTAGAGAGACTTTAGAACTGTACATAACGAATTGAAAGCAGGTGTCGTTACAGCCGCTTCTTTTGCTCGCTTCCTTGTTTCGTCTTCCACCTTTTTTTGCCTTCCGTACCCCCGAATAAAGTCGAGCCCTCAAACATCCCCTTTCGACCGCCACCTTTCTCTCTTTCTCTCTTTCTCTTTATGCCTGGAGTCCTACGAGAATAGCCTAATGAAAAAACTTTCTAACGAAGCAATTTCAAGGCTTCTCGTTCTCGGATTTCTGACTCGTGGATTTTACCTACCCCTACCCGTACGTGCTTACAAATGTGTGTAGAGTGGTAGATCGTAGAAGTACCAGTTGAGGAGGAAAAGAGTGCTCACGTGTGTTGAACCCAAAAAGGAAACAGGTAGTGAGAAGAGAAAGAGAGAAATTGTGTAATTATTTTTTTCCTCATTCATGAATCTTTTTTGCTTCTGCTGCTTTAGATTGAGTGGAGAAGCTCTCTGTATCTTTTTTGAGTGTAGTAACGAAACGAAGTGGGTGAAAGAAATTTTAGTATCGTAAACCGAGGCTGAAAATTATAGTAAAAAAAATAAAAAATAGTATTCGTCCTGTGTAAATAAAGTTATCAATCATTTTTCAATTGTACATTCTTACCAATGATAACTGTTATTTTATTATTATTAAATACACTCTTCACAATAACTACAGCCAAACAAATTGTCATAGAGCTTTGTTTTCCCTGGCCCTTGTACTCATTGTCTTATTTTCCTTTTTTATCTACCAAAATGTCACCTATCTCGCGATCCTTTTATCTCTTGAACCTTGACATACTTTTTCTTTTTTTCAATGACATTTTTCAACGGTAGAGCTGTTTTTTCTTGTGTAAAAAATGATATTCTCTCGGCTGAGTATATATATATGTGTGAATGTCTATTTATATATCTATACATGTGTATATACCGTGAGGGAAAATTAAATCGTGTCCGGTTGGCTTTTCCCTGAAGAGGGAATACGATAATATCGCCTAGCAGGGTATACATACAAATGTGTGTTTATATATACACACACAACTATATGTAGACACGATTTTCCGGGTGCGACGTGGAAATAATACCGTGAAATTTCGAAACCGTTTTCCTCCTATCGTATTCCCTCGTCTCTTGTGCTGTACACATAAAATATGTGTACGTGGGGCATTTCCGAGTAAATCGATAAACGTGTGACCCCACCGTGTTTTCATTCCGTTGCTGATTTTTTTTCGGAATTTCTCACAATAGACCGACAATTTTATTTTTTTCAAGATTTTTATCAAACGAAATTTCGTATAGATAATATCTTTTATTATCGATTTATCTTGTTACTTGATATTCTGTCTTCGGCTCGTTCATTTTGTTCATCGAAGGAATAATAATGAATCATTCAATTTTCTTATCTTCAATGAAGTATTTTAAGTGGGATTCACTTTGTCACTTTATCAATATATGTAGAAAATAATTAAAATTACACCGACAGCGATTGGCACGCGGTCGTTTTGTGGCTTTGGCGCTCTCCCAAGTTGAGTTGCTTCGAAGAAAGTCAGTACTTGGATGGGTAACTGCTAAGCCAGGCACTGGCTCGCACATCGACCGTTGAGCGAGGGGTCGTTCTCTGAGTTTTTAGATGGCTAGCGCCATCAGAAACTCAGTAAAAATATAATCGCCAGTATCGGCTGGGCTTCTCATAATTTTCCTAGGCCTTCATGCAAATGCGTTACAGGAGTGCATTATGAAAGAACGGCTGTAAGCAACACGCTCTTAAAGATTCTCAGAGGAACATGGAAGGTAGTAAAGGGGATTGAAATTATGTGATTTGCTCGTAGAAACGCAATCTTTTTTATGAAATAATAATTTAAATTACTTTAATTATTCTTGAAGACGATGGATAATATTCTATTTTGAAAAACCATTTTTTCAATCGAAATCTGAACTGTCATCGGGTGAGATTTGAAAAATGCAGTGTCGAATAATTAAAAAAAAACTCTCGCTATGCATTAATTATATTTTAATTTATAAAGTAGCACTCTCCTCTCTCTCTCTCTCTCTCTCTCTCTCTCTCTCTCTCTCTCGCTCGCTCTTTCTTTGTGCGTGTTGCTGTCTTTCTCTGACAGAGATGATTCTAGGTACGGAGGGTTCTCTTTACGCAAATGGCCTGCCGAGGGCAAAAACACCCGCTCCCTTGTTCCCACAAGCGATAGTTGAAGTACCCATCACCGCGATTGCATTTTCCATTTCAGATATCCAACACCAGATACGCGAATGAGAGAGAGATGAGAGGCATAAAAAAAACGTAACAAAAGACGGAAATGGAGCGTTTGTCTCGACGTTTATAAACAGAGAACACGCAGTCGACAGCTCGCGACCTAACAAGTACGATTTATCGTGAAATCGTCCATCTCTCTGTTACGTTGTCATTTTTTTGGAAAAAATTCTTTCGTTGTATAATAATGGGGATAATATTTTTTCTATATTTACTGGAAAGTGTATTTATCATTTTGGAAAAAATAAAGAGCAAAATCGCGAAGGGAGTTTTTATAATGTTTAATAAATAATAAACTAAAAAAAAGAAATCATTAATACACAAATACAAAATGTAATTTAATCCTGCTCATTACTTCTCGAGCAACATAAAATATCATTTTTATGTATTCACAAGGCTCATTTCACGAGCAGGTACAAAATAACAAATGTTCGTGGAAGAGAAATTTTCAAGGGTGAAAAAGTGATGCTGAGGTAATCTGCAAATTTCTATCTTCACTTTTTTTAAATTAGATTCCCTCAGGCCCGCTGTGTTCTCTTATTTAAGAATTTTAATCTAATTTAAATTCTCACGTAAAAGCATTACATTAGCACGACAAAATAGACTATTTTTAAATGAATTACATAATAAATTTTCGCCAAATTCGAAAATGAAATTTAAAGTAAAATTTATGACTGTTGAAAACATTATTGAAAAATCTTTTTTTTTCCTTCGCAGTTTTGTACGTGATTGTACAAACTCGTTATTGGGTATTTGGAAACATCGTTAATTTGTCCTGCTTTTTTTTCAAAGAGATATTTATTTGCCAAAGTTTATCGTATTTGTTTTTCTCGGGCGACTCTCTAGATGTTTTTATATCTCTTTAGCTCAAGGCAATTTGATTTTTCCTTCTATATATTGATTGATATTTGATTGGCAATATTGGAGTAACTCCTTTGATCTAACTTCGTGCTACCAATATGCTGTATAGTGAAATCCTCGCGGGAAATTAGCGGCCTATCGATCTGCATTACGTCGGCCATTGGTCTAATACAAAATGATCCCTCAAAGTAATTAAATTGGACGACTCTTTCCACCGTCGGTTAATGAAGGAAGAAATAAAAGTCTAATGAAAAAAAAAATGACAGACAATGAAAAAAAATGTCTCACGACACTGGATTACGTCTGGAGAATTCAATGGATTGTATTCCCATCCCCATCGTTTTTCCATTCAGGTGCACAGGATTAAACTCATACATTATCCCCTTCGCTGCAGCCCATTATTATTATTTCTTTTAATAGAACGAAATTAAATACGGAAAAAATGGTGCACCAAGATAGCACGATATGTACATTTTTTTTCACGTGATCACATATATGTAGGCGTTGCCTATGGAACATAAAAATTTCAATAACTGGAAATAGCTTGGGTTCTTGTTTTAAAATTTAACAAACGACGGAGCAACGAGATTTCATTTTTCCAATATGATTTTAAAAATTCGCCTTGTTTCTTTCTTCATTTCGTTTTCTTTTTTCTTTCTTTTTTTTTTTTTACTAATTACGCTTTATCAGAGTATCGACTTATGTAGTCGGAGAATCCTGGATGGAAATAGGATTTGAAAATCCACACTAACTTGCTATCTAATTATTGAAATTATATATGTGATTCGTACGATGAAAAAATTCCCCTTTTATTAATATTCTCTTCATGTTTGGTGATTTCTGATTTCAGGTGCTGCGACCATGATCGACCCGCCCAGATCGTCCATTATCCTTGTGTTCGTTTTAGCGGCAATGACGATTTCCTCTTTGGCCACGATGAAGCATACTATCTAATGAAATGAAAAATTTCATTCAAACACCTAGGCGTTACAAAGAGAAAAAAATGAAAATAAAAAACAGAAAAATCTTATTAGACACTAATTAATATTATATAAATATATCAAATATATATGTCTATATACATTGATGATGTATATATTCATATATATGTATATGTATATGAAATATGTATATGTATATGAAAATTGTATGTTTCTCCGAAAGAGAGTGACGGGGAAGTTAAATATATGTTGATATCTGGTAAAAAAAGCAATGTTGATAACACTTATTTACTAATTCGTTAATTATAGATTCGACCTTAGTCCGAACTCTGCGAGATAAAAGTTTGCTCTGAGGATTGAACTTTTTTAAGTGTTAAAACCTACATAGTCGGCTGAAAAAGTCGGTTACATAGGGGAACTCGGGAATTTTTTTATAACTTTTTGAATCGTACTATAGAAAATTACATTTGATAACTTTGTTAGGCATATCAAAGACAAAAAAAAATATTATTTTTTTAATAATTTTCGATGCCAGCAGCATAATGTCTTTAATTATTTGTCTATAATAAGAAACTAATTTTTTGAATTTTCTTTACTCCAATACTGAGGGAAATACGTAAATGGTGGAGTATTCAAAATAAACTTTCATATTTCCACAAAAAAAAGCTGAAATCAGCAGTAACTTAAAAAACGTTACGACCCATCGAAATAAAATTTAGTTTTATAGATACTCTCGAAATTTGAAGTAAATAGCGGTTGAAAATTGTTAGAGTTCTACTGCGTGCCAACTTCAAATCTACTGCTTTCATCACGATGCTGCGGATCCGCCATTTTGTAAAGTTTAATGATAAAAAATATATTTTTAAGTCTCTTTGACGTGTCGCATACATTTTCAGCCGGGTTTGTAGGTATTACCACCCAATTTCAATGAAATTTACACTAGCAATTTAGTTTCGAACGAATGGGAACGATGCAACAATAAAAAAACATCGTAATTTTTTTTAGGGTTCGAAAAATTAAATGCTGCTCCCATTTATTCCAATATAGCTCCCGCAGTTATTTTTGTGGCTTGAAAAAAGTAATAATTAGACGAAAAAAAATAAAAGAAATAAAATTAAGTAGGTATTTTGGATGCCGTAACAGATTTCCGACACTTTGGCACATTGTATGTCTTTGGAATGTGACGTAAGGTCCAAAGTAGAAAAGGGAGAAGCGTCAGGGTGATATGTATCCTTTCATATATTGTGTGTGTATATATATATATATATATAAAGATTTAAGGGTAGGGTGAAGAGCTCTTTGCGCGGCAAAAGCTCTCTTCTAAATGAGAACGATAAATTTCCAGGCAAGTTTTTCGAGGCACGAAGAGAGTGCAGTCATGAATGCTCGCCAGTAACCAGTGAATGTATGTATTCGGGTGTATGTGTCTATGTATGTGTGTCTTATCATCGTTCTCGAGTAAGAAAGAACAAAACTTTTACTTTATACTTTTATTCGTCTTTTTTTTCATTATTTTTTCGACAAACTCTTTTTCGCTCTGGGCTACGCGTTTGAGGAACGTATTTCTCTATGGCACCCCCTCTCGTCACTGCAGCTCGAGCACTTTCAGCATACGTTAACTTTTTTCCGCTTCAATCCTCTTCTTTTTTATTTCCAGCTCGCGCCTCTTTACTCTTTATCCCTACCGTGTGGAATGTTGTTTTTTCTTCTCTCTTTCTTTTTTACATTACACTCGATGGATAACTCGGGGGAAACGATGTGCTAAATTATGCTCCTGATTTATTGTTGATTATTCGATGTCTTCGTACATTGAGTTATTTAATTACAGTTAATTGTTCTGTAATGAAGTAATTAGTAAGCCGAGGAAAATCTTGAATCAAAACGATTTCTCACTTGTATCTTGTAATCAATGTTTTTATTTTGTTAAATATTTTTGGGTTTTCGGGTCGGTTGAGTTATTTTTGGATCGGCCGTATCAAAAGTTGCGGGTCCATCGACAAGTGAGTCTCTTTTTCATCTCCGTTTTACTCTTATTTGCAATTATTCGAGGATCATCGGTCGATTTCGGCAATCTCATCCTCTATCTTTCGCTGTCCATCTATATATTTATATACCTTTTTACATAGAAATGACAGAGAATAAATGGGGAATGTTAAACTTTAAAAAAAAAATTGTTTAAAAATGTGTTTATTCGTACTCTTGCGGTTACAGCACTCGTACTTGTGTGAAATGCACCATAAGCTTTCGGCTCATCCAGCAACTTCACGCGCGATGGAATTCGTTGCGTTTCGCACTTGTAGCATAAATTACTATTTGCTATTTTTTGGAAAAGCCCTACTTTTGTAAATTCACCAAACGTTTCATGAAAATTAAAAAAATTCATTACAAATAATTTTTTACCGAAGAAATAATATAAGAAATTGTATTTTGAACGATTTTTTGATCTGACCTGATTTTTTATGCCTCATTAAGAATTGTCACGGATACGCCAGTAAAATATAAATTGCCATCATATATGCATCGTTCGTGTTATAAAAATGTACCTGCCTCCTCAGAAAACGATGTATGTCGAAGTACTCCTATGAATTTATCCAATATTTCTGAATTACATAATCGTGAAACGATAAAAAATTGCAAGAAAAAAACAAAAGAATTAACACATTTAATATGAGAAATACTTGCACGTAGTACATAGAAAAATTACTCACGTGTAAGCTTACATAAGAATTAGCTACCAGGAGAGTAATTTAAACCTGTAATTCCGAGCAACACGAACATTGTTTCGATGCTGCAAATTCCAGAAGAGTAATTGGGCTACAGAGAAAATTTTAATTATCGTAAATAGCCTGCAGTGACGTTCGATCGAAAATGTAGATACTAAAAGCACTTATAAAAGTAATCGACGGAAAAACATCGAAAACATATTACGAGTCCACAAGAGTTTTAATAAGACCAGCCGAAAGTTTATATTTTTTTAGTTATTCAACGCTGCTTTCCCTGAATCATAAAATATTGAATGATACACGAAAAAAAAGAAAAATATTTGTTTAAATCACTTTTTATGTGATAAGTACTTTTCTCTGGTCTCACAGTATCTGGACAAATAAAATGGCTGATTTTTAGCAAGATGAGAGCAATGTTCCAGATCTCGGAGACACTCACAATTATTTCCGCAATCTGAAAAAGCCCCCGGGGCTGGAAAGTGCTTTCTCTCTTTCTCTCTCGCTCTTTCATTCGTACCATATCTGTGGGCAATTGCGATATACGATACAGTGATCCGAGACAACTCTTGACGTTGAAACCAAAGCTATCCCTCAGGCTACATCATGATCTCTTGAGACATCAAATACGTGCACACACACCCATATTAAATTGTGTAGTTAATAGTTACCTCGTTGGGAGATATACCATGAGACTCTATAAGATATCCGTTCATCACTTATGGTTACATACATTCGTATTTGCAGATGTGCACATACGGAACACATACACATGATTTTCTGCTTCTGGATGATTGGATTTATAACATAATCACAGTGGTGTAAATGTTAGATTACGGTTATACCGACAATCGTGAGAAAAAGGGTTCACATTTCAACGACTCCTTTCCCTCGGTTTATTAAATATATCTGTAAAGAACGCTTCGTAGCAGAGCTCGTAAATTGTCAAAAAAAAATTTGTTTCGCTAGATAAAAACAATTTATTCCTAGGAACATTTAGTACATTCTTCAGTATTTTCTACCCGAAGGAAACTTTCAAATCGATTATAACGAATATATGATTTAAAAACTCTGACCAGAATTAAGTGATTTAAAAAACAATAATTAAATAATAATGATAATAGTGGAATACGAGTAATTATAAAGAATCGTAGGATCGCCGGAAGATACTGAAAGTAAAGTATGAATTAACAAATAATACAGAAGTTTATTATATTTTCGTGAAGGCGTAATTAACGTAATTATAAATGAATTCTTTGTCGGATCTTGTGGCTATGTTTAGAGACCGCTGAGAATATAATAGGATTGAGTTTGTTTCTGGCTCATACGGGCATGGACATTAAACCGGGTGAGAGGGAATTGTAACGAAGAGGGCGAGTACAAACGAGTAGGATTAAGATACAGCCTACTATTTCGTATCCAGAATACCAGAATGAGAGTTCCTATATATGTTTCGGAGTTGTTCGTAAGTCTCGTTGGTTCGCAAGTCCATGGCCCATTACGGCGATGTTAGTCCGTTAAGATTATCTCTTAGTTCACTGTAAAGCGGGACCCAGGCATACCCTCGACATCTCTGTAACTTTTGCCGATTTATTGATATATATGTATGTGTATATACGTATTGTTCGGTATAAAGTCAAAATATTTAAGTAACCGATAGGGAAAGAGCCGTTTGTAAGGACCACGGTGATGGAAGAATAAGAGAAATGGGTGTTTGATTCTAAAGCGATACGACGAGTTGGAGGAGGAATTTATAGGCTATTAGACGATAAATATCGAGAAACAGAAAAGCTGGAGACAGAGTAGGGGTAAACATCGGACGTGTTCTGTTGGAGGTTACTGAACGAATGTGTTTCACGTTCGTGACGTTTAACCTCGGCATGAAGGAGGAACGTAAGGTATTAGTCGGTATACAAGAGAAGGAAAGGGTGAGAAATAGGGTTAGAGAAAGAGAGAGAGAGGGAGAGAGTGCATACAACCGTGCGATCAGCAACAGCAGCGCAGCGCGATATCGCATGTGTGGAAGACATAAAGCTCGTTGGTAAGAATAGATAGGTTTAAGTCCCTGAGGCTTTTCTGCGCTTGACTCTCATGACTACCTTATATGCTATTCCACATATACACCAAATATATAACGTTATAATAGAGTACGTGTATATTAAACGTGATGGATTAAGAGGAACAACGCGAACAATATTCTGGCTAAGAAAGTTCTTGATATCCGGCTCCTCACTGCGATGTGGATAGAACTCGGACACACTTTGTGAAGAATAACTCGAATGTTCAAGAACCAAATAAAAGAGTCACGAGGGAGAGAGATAGAAAGATCGTTGTTTTCGGTACACTAGGCAAAAGAGTCCTTAGTGCAGAAGGGCGGAGGAAGGTTGTGAGTACAACCTGGATAAAGAGACAGCAAGAGAAGAAGGAGAAAGTACAAAATGAACGAGTAAATTGAGTTCTCTTACTCGATACGCTGGATTAACGAAACTTTTGCAGTGCTCTCTCTCTCTCTCTCTCTCTGTCCCTGTCCCTGTCTCCGTCTTACTGGCTCTCTTTTCGTATACCACGATGAGCAAGGAAAATGGGTGAAAGCACCAAAAGAAGCAAAAAATCACGAAAGGACATCCGAGATCCTTCAAGCTCCATATCCGTCCAGGCTGTGTCGCTGAAGTTTTCAAGTTAACCGAGTTTCGTCGTTGAGTCTCAACAGTTTTGCTTGTTTTTACTTTACAGAGACGTAGGACATGTTTTTGTATATATTTATGTAAAGACTTTGCGTGTTATATACTTTCATCAAGAGAGTTTTAAGAATATCATCACTGTCAAGCCTCTTCTGGAGGTGTTGGCTTTGCGCCTTATTTCACTAGAGATGAAATTATAAGCGGCTGTAAAAAGATACCGTAGTTACCAGCTGTTTTCTCTTCATGATGTTCATGTATCGAAGGCACTAGCATATATAGATATTTTTACATATTCTGCGCTTGTACGTGTGATTGTATGTGTTTTGAGTCAAGCTCTTATATACGCAATAATCGTTCTCCGTCTCCCCATCTTCTCTCATTCTTCCGAATCCCCAACGAGAGTCTAAAGACGTGGCTGAGGAAGATCATTTTCACCCGCGTTTTGTTTCAGCTTTCAACCTCCCCCCCCCCTCTCCCCCGCCGCTCTTCACTAGCTCTCACTCTTTTTTCTCCGTCTTCTTCCATCCTATGAACAAACTTTCGAAAGGGTTGTTTGCCGAAGGTTATGGAGAGAAAGAATGGATAGAACGCGAAAACAACTGAGTCGACAAGTCTTGGTTAAAGACTGATGCGATTACTACGAGGGTAAAAGAAAGAGAAAAAGAGACAGCGAAAAAGAGGAAGAAGTTTGGTTAAGAGAATAAAAACGTCCACGTGCAGATCGTGTCGTTATTCATTCTCCTGACACGCATTTGTCTATCGGTTAGTTCGTTAACTTTCATCTCTAGGTATTATACTGTGTTTGATAGTTACTTATTCTTCTGAGTAACAATGAGCGCGTTCGAGCTGTATCGCGATAGATTACTTTGTTGCTATTTTTTTTTATTTCCTTACAATCATTTTCTACAAACTTTTAACTCAATGTTAGATGCAAATAACCTAGAACACGAAGGCAAGATTCCCAGTTTTGTAGAATGGAATTTTTAACCGATTTTGTACCAGCAGAGCTCTACGCTTCGCCCGTAACAAATTCTTAGCGAAATCACCGCATAGCGACCGCTGGGTGAACAATGTTTTGGTGGACTCTATCTAGGCAACCACACGCAACGGTATTTCACGATCAATTTTCGTATATGATGAAAATCTACATGGGGTATTATCACGTTGATGGATCCTAAGCTCCAAGTCCAACGTTGGAATTTACCGTTACGCCTTATGAAGTTTGATGTAACCTACACGCTATTTAATTCACGTTTGCAGGTGCGAAGCAAGCTACACCCAGGCTATTAAGAGCGAAAGAGAAACAAGGGGAAAGTGACAGAAACGGAGTGCACATCATTATTCTCCAACACAGGCAACCGTCAGCTCAGGTAAGTCCAGCTGATTAATCTGTACCAGAGAGCGCTAGAGAAATAGCGTGGAACGCAAGAAGTTGACTGCAGAGTAAGCTCACTTGGACAATGGCAGTCAAAGAGAGAGGAAAAGAGAAAGAGAAAGAGGAAGAGAGAGAGAGAGAGAGAGAGAGAGAGAGAGAGAGAGAGAGAGAGAGAGAGAGAGAGAGGGGGGGGGGCAGAAAGAGAGGAAGAGTAAAATGTGAAGGGATGAAGATAAACCGCAGAGAAATAAGACATTGGTCAGAGGTGTGAAGAAGGACAGCGGATTATATCATAGTCCGCTGTTGTTTGGAAGCCTCGGGGGCGAATCACCTGGAGTGTATACGAGATCAAGAACTCTTATCAACCCAACCAATATCGCTGAACGATGAATGAGAGTTCCCACGGTAGCATCGTTGAACTTTCGAACTGTGTGACAATTGCCAGCATTCTCTTTTTTTCTCTACTTCCTTTGTCACTCTACTTCCAATCGTCATCTCCTTTTTCAATCGCTCTGTATTTGCCTTGGATATTTTTCGGTACAAAGGTATGAAAAATAATTGCGATTGATACATCATGTTCACCATTATGTACAGGGGATTATATATCTATCTCTGATATTTATTCGCCTTTTGCGCCCCATTGGCCAGAATCGATATTCATCGAGTTTCTGTTTGTTCCGGAGCTCTTATGTGGTGTAAACGCATCGAGGGTGAGAGTTTATCGCTGTTTCGTTCTCGTTCCGACGTTGGGATACGGTCAAGAGGACAATAGAAATAACAGCTTCATCACCCGTCCATTGCAATTACATTGGTTCTATTGGAAAGCGCTGACGATTGAATGAATATTGTGTACGAGCCTTTAGCACGAAAATTTAATTATCGAGGACGATAATATTGTAGTAAAGATAAATGGTTCGCCAGAGTATAGAACCCATATTGATAGCAAATTCTTCGGATTTCATTGATAATTAACATCATAAACAAAGGGAACCGTCAGCTGTACTTCCTTTGATCAGGTTTCCTTAACGATCAGTCGATGACAGTCGTTGTCATTATCCTGGCAAACTTCTTGTGCCATTATAATGAAAATGTCTATGTTTAATCGTCCGTACAGTGGTTTATGAATATTCCCGCAAATTCTTGAGACCGGTATGGACGATTAACTTCGGTACTTCTATCAGCAAATGGTAGAAGAGGCCAGATTCGCGCCTTTCGCTCGAATTACCAGCATATCTGTTGTGGACGTAAAGATCAAGCCACAGCTAACAACAGCGGTTTGTCGACAATATACCTGACTTGATCGTGTGTCCAGCGATGTGCAGCAACGGAGATTGCACCAACGGAGCATCAGGCCGTTTCGACGAAGACGAGAGAAAGTGCGGCGAAGATAGATAGAGGAGAATTTCTGTGCATAACCCCGTCGATGCGCGGCCTCCGTGGTTAAGGACGGAATGCCAAGAGCAATCTGGCGTGTAATCCGAAATCAGAGAAGCTGCGATATCCACGCTTTCCTCTCGTCTAACCGTCCCTTTTACTCCTGCACCAACCTTTACTAACCTTCCTATTCCGTAGACTTGGCTTCCCTGAAACTGCTCGAGAGCTTTCCCCCAACTCTTTGGGGGCACTCTCTGCTCTCTACATCCTTCTTCCATCCACTTTCTCTCATCCCCTGGACACTGCTTTTCTCAATGATCCACGCCTTAGCCAGGAACATACGCTACGCTGCTCCTTCCATCGTTTCGGCTTCTCTCTACTCGCTGGTTATCGCGCATTATACCCGAGGCTTTCCGCAAATATCTCGGCTCTCCCTCATTTCCAAAAAGGATGCTTGATAAGTTTCCCTCCCTCTCTCTGACTTTCTCTCTTCTCTCCATCTTCCTTTCTCTTTAGCTTCAACGTTCACTGTCCACCGGAAGAACTATCCGTCTCAACGCTAGTCTTTCCTGGCTCTACTCTGTTGCTTCTATTCTGGAGAAACTCGTTGGAAGGAATAATCCACTTGGATAGAAACTTCGGATGGCACATGGGATTAGATGCTTTTTGGTCGTAAAACGCTCAACGTTCTACAATATCATTGCGCACCGACTTTCCCGTCCAGTTGTATCTACCCGATGAATTATACGGTAAAGGTATTAATCTTGGAATTTAGGATCCCTAACTGAGCTGGGTTTGATATCGGGTTCCTCACATTCCTAGGTCTTTGGATTACTTTTCAATGCGAGTACTTTTTTTTTTTATTTGTTAATCTTTTGCAGAATTACTTCGAAATCCTCTTTTGTTCTTTGGTAACAAAAATATTTTTCAACGGCAGAAATAAACTATCCATCAATTTAAATAAACACCTATTACTCGCAATTTTTATTTTATTTCAGTAGCTCTCGATCTCGATTCGCTTTCTGCGAAATTACGACACTCGTGAGTGGCCGATGACCGGTACCTGCTGGCATGTAAATATACTATGAGACGTAACGGTTTTTACAAGGCAGGACATTTAACATCCACGAGGCCATAGCTCTGGATACATCGCGATGATGCCGTTGTCTCCTTCTTCCTATCGTCACGAAACGTTTTTAAACACACTTTCACCCGCAGATATACCGTTTCGTGCCGCCGGATAATTATGACGATATCTTACGATTCGCCAACGGCTCTCTTTGATCGTTCGATCATGCCCGCGTCTATATTCGAACTTGGATTCACGTGACAGGGACATTCACTTCGAGTAATCACGTGCTTCTGTGGATACATAATGAAAATCTTGATCCCATTTGGTAGTGACAAAAAAGTGAAACTACATGATCATTTTTCAATTCGGAATAAACTAATTAATTAAAAAGTCTACATGAACGACAGTGAAAAATGTATTTTTTCTGGTTCATTATATTACATGAAAAAAAGCGGTGAAATATTGATTGAATCAGTACCATTGCTGAACAATACTCAAAAGAGAAATTTCCAATGAAATTAATTATTATTGTAGATTGACCTTCATTGGTATACCCAGCTTATAAAATTCTTTCAATGCAACAAAAGCAATAATACATTTAAGACGGGTCGGGCAGGAAACACGTGCTTGATACATTATCAGGTCGTTGATATTAATCGAGAATGATCGTTCACGGATCGTTTAACTGGTACATTTTCGAGGAAGTATCTGAAGAGCTATTCGAACGGACCGAACCCAAATGTTCGGAAATTTCTCACCGGAGGCTTTGGGCTTGTTGTCGACGTCAACCTGTCTCGCCGTAGGGTAAAATTGTCTGCCCTGGGGATTCGCCACACAGCTTCACTTTCCCTCGTGGCTCAATCATCTCTCTCTCTCTCTCTCTCTCTCTCTCTCTCTCTCTCTCTCTCTCTCTCTCTCTCTCTCTCTCTCTCTCTCTCTCCCCCCTCCCCCCCCCCTCTCTCTCTCTCTCTTTTTCTTTCCCCCGGCTCCCAATTGAGGATGATGGTTAACCGACAAATTTCTCGCCCCAAAAAATTATTAAATTTATGAACAAAATATACCTTTATATTTATGAACAAAGTATACCTTTTTTGTCGACGAATTGTACTAGCTATAAATAGTCTTGAATACTAAACTCGTATAGAATTGTATATGGCAAGATGCGTGAACATATAAGGAGTGAAGTCACGAGATGCGAAAAGTAGATCTGACCGTGATTTCTCGTATTGTAAATAACTAAGAAAAAGAGAAGAAAAAATGGAAAAAAATAGATCACGGGATCGAGTGCGGTAAGTTCGCAGCGAATGGAACAAAGGACGAAAAAAGTGAGAGCATATGCGTGTAAATTGTGAGAACTCAATGAGAGCGATTGCTTGACGTCAAAAAAGCAACAGGAATTTTGTTTTTGTCATTGCACCAAATTTTTTCCTACTTGCAATAGTGCAATTAAGTTTTCGTATCTATATGGAAAAAATGTTTCACGGGTACAATAACGATATTTTTTTCGACCTTTAACATCTTACCGTTTCTTCAAAAGTTAAGATATGAGGATAAACAAAAAAACTATTTCATTCGTTTCTCGATCAGGTTTTTAGAGAATTTAAAAAAGAGAGATTTCCCAATTGGTCATAGAGGTACCATTGAAAAAGTAGCTAAAAGATTGTGGTTGTTTGGGTTTTCTCCAAAAAATTAAAGTTAACCGGTGTTTTCGAATTAAAATGCATGAAAGCAAGCCGCTAAAAAAGATATTTAAAATGAAATATTTGTCCACATTTTGGTCAATTCGCAAATTTTCAAATTTGACGATAGATTTTTAAAAATTATCCTATACATAGCAATATGCTTTTTTCTGGATTTCGTATGAAAAAATTTATGCACTTTGGATAGAGTCTAAATTTTATTGTGGATCATAAGCTTTCTGTCTGAAAGATTGATTGGAATCCGTTGAGTAGTCGTCGAGTTATAAGCAAAGTTAAGCACACAGGCAGAGAAACAAACTTTTTTTTCCTTTATATGTTTATACATATAGAGATTATAAGAGAAAATTAGACTGCTTCCGTATATGTATGTCCGTGTATGTATATCCATATAGAACATGTTGCATGAAGCAAGGAGCAAACAAGTTTTGCTGGCCACTATTAAATCGTCGTCACTGTGTATGCGTAATTTTTCAATCAATCATTTCGATAAGATCGTCATGAATTTAAGTGAAGGAGAAATAAAGAAAGAAGATTCAGCGACGGGGGGGGCGGGGGGAGAGGGAGGGGGATTGCAGAAATTGGAAGGATCGAAAACTCAGGATCTCGTGTTCTCTCGGGACGTGGAAATAAACGAGAGCTCTCGCGGGAGCTGGCTTCTCATTGCGCTCGATCTTTTCTCTCTGCTCGCTCGCTTGCACGATCGAGATCTTCGTCACTTTCTCGGTGTTCGGGATCTCGGCTACGGTGATCCTTATTGTCGATATCTCTGCTACACTCCCATACCCTTACCTACACACCCGTTCTCTCTTTCTCGTTTCCTTTCTCCACCTGTTAGCAGCGACAAGTGAGCCAACCGGAGCAAAACATTCTGTGCCTGAATATTTCTCATTGTCCATGCTTCGTTTTTGTTTTTTCTTTTTTTTTTCAATTTATACTTAAGAGAACTAATATGCCTGCATTCGGAATGGAATGGGCGGCCACACGTGTTCGAGTAAAAGCACTATTCTACATTATTTATAAATGATTCTTTTACGAATTTGATCCATGGGTGATATCTGATGATATTTCGTTATAAGTACGTGGTGATATTTCATGGTCATTTTACTTCCGGTAATAGAGAAAGATGCCTTCGGGGTATACTATAAAATCGTGTCAAAATAGAGTGACTAATTTACCTGCGGACCCAGTCATTCTACTAACGAACGAATTCCAATAACAATAATAAATGCTTTTCCGAATAATACAATTTTTACGTTCATTCGAGCTGAATTTTTCTCGTTCAATACTCTTTACCAACATACTTCAATCTGATACAATTTAAAAAATTCTGAATATTTCATTATTGGTACAGATTATTGAATTTTCATTGTTAAATATCCGAGGGTCACGAGGTGAAAGAGAGAGAGGAAATAGAATTTCTGCATACAGTATAATATTTTGAATAATATTCTAATTGTTCAGGCAGCCCTTTTGTTAAATATGGTCGAAGAATTGAATAACGGAAGATTATTAAGAATAATGAATAGTTATGCTCCATTGACTTGTTTCGATCGCCACTTACATGTGTGCATATCCGGGAACAGACGAGAAGAGTGTATCGTAAACACTTTGCGAGCCTGAAAGTTGCTCTCACTTGGTCACTGGGGAAGAATTTTGCTCGATTCTCCTCTCACCTTTACGCTCTCTTTCTCCTCGAGGTGTGTGCCTCCCCTTCTCTGCTTTACCCCTTTCTTTTGGTAGTTTAGCGGAGGGAGAAAAGCATAGGGCGAGCATGGAGCGAGTGAGAGGACATGCCGGTAAAAAAATCGTACTGCTTCGCTGATCTTTGTTCCACTCATGTTTTCTTCGATCTTTCTATCTCGCCCCTTTCCCACTTTTTTGTATTGTAGTACAGCATCTCTCGTTACTGGTAAACGCCTTTGTCGTCGATCTGCGCCCAAGATGGTCCTCCACACCCGAGCAATCGACGTGATCACTTTATCTTTGTTTCGCTCTTTCTTTCTCTCGTGGCTGCGTGAAAGTGCGTATGGGGGATAAACTGGAGCTTCGTAAGAGTTAAGTGAAGTGAATCGTTGTCGGCGAACCAGTGCAATCTTAGCACCGTATCAATACGGTCCACACTTAAATATTCGAGAGCCACTACGAGTCTCAAAAAAACGTGTGTTTTTATTTATATATTTAACTTTTTTGTTACCCAAATGTTGCGGAACGTACATTTCTTTTTTCGTACCGGAAGTTAACAGTTTTCGATGTTGGCGAATCACTATTGAATATATTGAGGAATACTGTTGTTTTTTTAATGATCTTAATCGCGTTTTGTAAATCGTTCATTCATTCAATTTCTGACTATTTTTTTGTCTCTTCGAACGCGTGAGGGTGTTATACTCAACGAGTTTTCTTCCGTAGTTATCCGGATAAAGAAGGAAGTGAGACGAAAGCAAGGCTTCCATGCTTTCAAGATGCGGCTGCTCCTCTATCCTGTGAGTTGGAAAAACTATATCGATAAATCGATAAAACAAAACAAGCATTTGAAACAAAAATAATCTAGATTTAGGGGTTAAAGCTTCACGTGGATATCGTTCGAGCTGGCCAGGCGACAAAGTGTTTTTCATGTTTTTTTTTTTTTATCTCATTCAATACCATTAATTCCATAGAAATTCGACGTTACTCGAATTTATCTTATTTCCGATGTTGGTATTTGAAAAGCATTCTGCAAGTCTAAATTAAATTTAAAAAAAAACGTTGTCAGTGAAGTATGACATTTTTCAAATTATAAGTCTTCTGGATCCTAGAATTTTTATGGTAGCATAGAAAATTCTATTTTTGCTGAACATTACTTATTACTTCTATAACATTTTACGTACCCTAGCATAAAAATATGAGAATTTTCTTCTTCATGAATACAGCTTAAATCTGAGAAAGAGGGTATGCAAAAAAAAAAGAAATGAAGGTACATTTTTTATGTCGACGATAAAGGATTTGCCGGTTCTGACACATTTTCATTATCTTCTGACGCTTCGAGATTATATGCCGGTGTATGCTCATCCTAATGTCTGTGATGGAGAAACGGTAGCGAATCACGTGCGAAAAAGGAAAGGAAGTAAGAGAAACCCGGTCTTGAGATCCAGAAAAAATCTGTGTGTTTCGTTTTTCCTCACAAGTTTCGTTGCTGGGTCTTTATGCGGAGTTTTCCCGACGAGGGAACCGGCTCGTAAACTCCCCTCTCTCAGTCTCTTTCTCTCTCTCTCATATTCTCACACAATGTCTATTCGCTTCTTTTCTCAATGTACACGCACATTGATGCTAATTAAGTTGTACTTACACGTTGTCGTTTCTCTTTGTAGGCTGAAATCTGTGTGCGTGTTTATAAGTGTGTGTCTAATAAAACTGATTATTTATTGCGCCTCTAAGTGGTAGCTATTCATGTATGTAGCTGGATCAATTTCACGGCCATTCCTTTTCACATTCCCACGACGAATAATCGGGATAATAAAGTCACCACTTTTGTTGTAGCCTAATTACCTGTAAGAGTCTCGCATATTTGGCAATAGAAATTTCAGCTTGACTTAGAGAAAAGTTGTGTTTCCGGAATCATGTTAGTAATAACGTTGATTCTCGCCTAGTAAGCTCGTGAAAATTTCATACGTATCTTAGAATGATTCAAATCGGATATCAATAAGCGAGAAAGATTAGTACCATATTTTACAACTGCTCAGACGTTATCTGCGTTGAATGGTTTTTTGAGTATTTTTTCCCGATTATCTACAGGCTCCAGAATATTCAAAATAAAACATTGGGGGTTATCAAATTATTTCACATCGATTGAGCTTTTCTTTTCGGGAAACGCATGAAAATCGAAAATTTCTATATTTTACTATACAAAAATTATGTATATGGACACAAACTCCATTTCACAAACTAAAAATAGCATATGTTATAGCACCAGAGACGACCCTATAGAGTCTATTACGTTTTTCTTCTTTCTTTTTCCACCTGGACCCAATTTCTGAATAGAAAAGCTTATGTTATGACTACCTCTCTCTTTCTCTTTCTTATTTTTTCGCTTTTGTTACCTATCTCTTTTATGCTTGTTTTTTCCTCTTTATCTTTTCCTTGCTCGATTTTCTTCAGCGTCCCGATATTCCCGTTCGACTAGCCTGGAATATTGAGATTGATATCAACGGCATACTTATGCATCGTATCTAGTGCTATGGAGGCAAAACATCCGTGTACCGGCGGTATTTCTTGGGAAAAATATGAAATCTTCTCATCTATACGTATGTGTATACACTGTCGTTAAAAAGTTTGTAAGGAGTTTCATTTTTTCTTACGATTTATAATATAATTCTGTTCAGCTGAACAAAACTTAAATAAACTTAAATAAAACTTTATTTATTAAAACTTAAATAAAATCTAAGGTATATTAATTTACAAATGACTAAGTACTGAAATTTCTTCTTAAAAGTAGTAGTTTTTATAAATTTAGTTGAGAACAATGTATAATTCAATGAATGTAAGTAAATTAATATTTTCGTAATTGTAAAAAAAAAAAAAAATATTTCAGTATTTTGTTCACTTTTTCCATTAGTTTGTTGCTTTTTCGTAGGTCTTTTCAACTTTTGTAGATGCGATATCAACTCCCAATAATAATAAGCATTTGGCTTCAAACATAAGAGAGTACTTTGATATCATACCTACTGAAAACACTAAATAAAAATGATGTATTTAATAAAATAGATCATTTTCATTCAATGTTTTCGGTCTTGCACAAAATTGCGGTACTTCTAGACTTTTGTGAGGTAGTGTACATTTTGTATAGAGGTGGCTGTTACACAGAATGAGTTTCACACAAAGGAGAAGAGCGAAAGAATAGGGAATTTAGGGACGAAAGAGAAAAACGTGAAACATCCAACAGATTCTTACTTTTGTGCCGAAATGAACCGTAAAGCATATTTTGATTATTTGTTTATTATTTATGTTTATGTTCATGGCTGCCAATTTAGTTTTGGACATTCATACATTCGAGTACTCAACAATTTATGATTCTTACATGCTACGTGATGAAAAACGTTGTTTTACTATTTTATCCTCTTTTCCGTGCTTCTCCGTTTTTTACTTTTATTCTCTTTCTTTCTATCTGTAACTAGTTCTCTTTTTACAATTTTCTGCGCGTGAACAAAGTTCGCTCGAAACTTGTGATCGCCCAGAGTGTTATTGTTGCTCGGTCCAGCGGGACATTCTCTGCTCCTTTTATATTTATATATAGCATTACGGACGTGGCTATGGTACGAGTGGATACAGCGTGACTAAGATCAGACAGGAAGTTCGGTTTAACTCTTCTTTCATGGAGTCCCGAGTGTCTCTTTCTCGGAGAACCTATGGAATAAAAATAATGCGAAAGTTCAAACGTGGTTGAATTTTATTTCATGATAATCTTTGAAAATTTATTTTTATAAAATAAATCGTATTCGTCGTAGTTTTGTTCTATCCGTTCCGGGGTCGGTGGTGGAACCAGCCTACTGCTACGCTCGATCACCTTGTGCGAGGGTCGTTCAACGACTGAATCTCCCTCCACCGCCTGTCAGCTCACCGGCAAAGCACCTTGTTTGTTTTCTTTAACTCACCAGAACTCTAAACCAGAACTCTAAATCGATAGAGAAGGGAAGAAATTTCGAATAAAGAAATTTTCAATTCATTG
The DNA here is from genome assembly GCA_963989365.1 of Rhimphoctona megacephalus. Lineage (NCBI taxonomy): Eukaryota > Metazoa > Arthropoda > Insecta > Hymenoptera > Ichneumonidae > Rhimphoctona > Rhimphoctona megacephalus. Next base: position 18,763,181 of record OZ022419.1, on the reverse strand, counting down.
TATATGCGATTTCGTAAAAAATTCGAAATTTGCTGACATCTCGTGCATGTGACAATCGAGAAAGCGGAAGAAGAAACTATGCCATCATAAAATTTCCTTCACAAGAGGTCAGAGTAGTCAAATTAATTTAAGAGATGATAAAAGCAAAAATGAAACAAAAAAGCGTAGCGTAGTGGGGCTGCGGGAGTGACTAAAGTTGTCTTCTTAAGCTGACAACGGTGAGAGTTTGCTCAGATATATTAGGCTATAATTCGCCACGCAACATTAATCCTTACGTCGGGAGATATACATGTATACATAATTTATTTGCGTCCAAAGGATTGTGCACAAAGTAAGGGAAGGGGCGACAGCAGAAAGAGGTTATGTACGGAAAGAGCCAGAGGAAGAAGAGGGAGGGACGAAGAGAAAGTGAAGCCTGCATGGATTATGGTTGTAAGAGGGTCTTCGCTATGCAAATCACGGATGGGTTTGGTTCGTGAGAGGACAAACGAAGAGGAGAGGAACCGTATAGGCTGAAGATGCTACGCTGGAAGAGACAAGAATGGAGGCTATTTTACCTGTGTGTATGTGTGCTTGTGCTTGTGTTTTGTGGTTCTGCTAGTATGCGTGTTTACGCACGACCAAATTTTGCTTGCCGAGCGGAGGGTAGAATCTCATTTTAGCCTCAGAGTGGAGAAGGAAAGCTCGTGACTTGATGCTTCTTAGGATGGCTGCCCTTTACTATGTAGGGCTTAGATATCCTGCCTGGCTAGCCACGAATCGACGCTTCTTGAGCTGAAGTGAAACTCATTATACATACTGGACTTATTCTGTATATATACATATGTGTATATATAGTGTGTTGGGAGATGTAAATGTATAAAGGGTTCTAGGTGAAATGGTCCAGGACCCTAAACCATTAGAACTCGCCGAATGCTCCCCAATTGTCCTACCATTCTCGCAGCTATCAAAACAATGCGATCTCTCTTACATTCTCCATTTCTAATTTTATATTTTTTCAACATAATTAATTCTTTGATATACTTTTTTAATCTGAAAGTGCTTAATTTTAGGAAACTTTAATACATTTCGCTTTCATAATTGAATACTCCTTAATATTCAAGAGACTATCGTTTTACATTGAAAATAAATGGATATTAAGTATTAAGACATTGATAATTTTGGTACTTTACGTTTTTTCGAAAATAATACATTTGGTGCTTTCATCATTTTATTATTGTTAATCAAGAAACAAAGAATTTAAGACATGCAAAGACATTTTCTGAGAAACATCATATGACATTCGTTTCTTGAGCTTTTATGCATAAATTGAGAACACTCTGTATATAGATTGATGCGAGAGCTGTAAGCCATGTGAGTGTAAAACATAATCCTCGTGCATATAATCGACCATTCCACTGTAGTTATTTTGTAAAATATTCAATGTACTTCCCGCATAGATGGATTTTTTGCTGACAATTATTAATAATTTACCTAATGGAATGATTCTGCCAGATTTCGCTAAAGGAAAAAAAAATTTTCTGCGAATCTTTTCTTTTAATATTTAGCTAATAGTTGATGAAAGTGCGCTCGCAGTTTTTTCCCCATTATCTTTTTTATTCCGAGTGCTAAGCAAGATAAAAAAAGCTTTTCAATCGACGCGAATGGACTTCCCAAGGGGTGGGGAAACTGTGTAAATTGCATTGGACAACGTGCGAGTGCAAATTAGCTAGGCATATTCGTACAAAAATGGGGCAAAATTTCAACCATTTCCCGTAGACAACCCAAACGATCGTATATTCACCAAGCGATGAAAATTTATTCATGGCACTTCAAGCAACGTTCCTATTAAAATTGAAATTTTTCTAACAATAGAAATAATTCGAAAATTGATTCATCTCTATGAAAAAACCACCCAACAATGCAAACGATTGGTAATTGAATTCGCCAGGGATTACGCTCCCGAAGAATACAAAAACAAGCACATATAACGATGAAAATGTAAAGACTTGATTGATTTTTGAAAAAAAATGTATAATCTCTTTTGATTATAGGTGAGTCTGATTCTGTTCGTGGTTATTTCCATCGCAACGCCACCACCTGGCTACGTTAAACCAACGAACTACGATAAGGTACAATAATATAAGTTGAGGACGTAAATGGAAATAAAATGAAAAAAAAAAAATAAATAAAATTAATCTAAACTGAGTAATGGAAATTACCTCAAATATGTAAAATCTTAAGGTAGTACTGTTGATACTGCAAGAGCCAAATGTATACACCATCATGTTTGACTTACGTAGTATTTAGAATAGGCAACGTCGCGATAGAGTGAGGGAGACAGAAATGGTCTGTTTCACTCGAGAGGTGTGCAAAAGCTATGCGTGTGCACTGACAGGTGACGAGCGCATCATTATTCGGTTCTGTGTATCAACTCGAAATAAAACATCTTTAAAATATCAAAACCACGAGAAGAAAAAAAAATCTATCACTGGAAGGGCCGCAGAGTAACAGAAAAAATGTACCGGAAGAGATTGCAACAAATTGAACATTTTTAAATTACGCGCGCATTGTAACCTCTTCGCGACGTTGCCACGTCTATACTGAACTACGATATAAACGTACATTTGGGATATTTATTTGCTAATTACTACTATCACATGCTCTCAACCTGAATTTTTAAGGATTTAAAATGTTCCTTATAATATTTTCTCTTATTCTACCCTTTTTTATTGAAATCTGAACGGTACTTTTTGTAAAATACAATGAAAACTGTGATTTCTCATAAGACTCAATGTTAACTGTATGAAATTACCAATACCAATATCTTTTTTCTCGTTCTCTGTAGTCTCTTGAAAATTTAACTGGATCTTTTTCTTATCATAATCTATTGCTGTACAAAATTTGATTAAATTCTGAACGGTAATTCTAAAACCGACAGTACTACCTTAACGAAAGTAGCAAATAATGAGAAGGAAAAATTCCGGATACATCCATTCGGTAATATGGAATTTATATTTATGCTTATAGGGTGTGAAAAAGTCGGTAATCTACTTAACTTTTAAGATAGTAAAGATAAACAAATAAATAATGAATTCACGATAAAAAATATAAACGTAATAGCAATAAATATATTTCTGTCACATCGTGTTGGCGTATGAAAGCGAACACATCAAGCAGCATCTCTCTCTCTGATATTCAACGTGTTTACGAGAGAAATGTTTTTGCCGGTTTGTTAGACCAGTTCTTTGCTATATTCGTGTACATTTATCGAACGGCACACGTTGTATATGTACATCACTGAGTGAGTCAAGTGTACAAAACTCTGTATAGGCGTTTTTCCACGTGCACATGCCACATGCCCATAAATGTAACGATACTACTTTAATGAGAAAAACGAATTTATTGAGTTTTTACTAATTTAATATTTAATATTTTTTTATATAATTTATATATACACAAATATATTTATATAATTAATTACTGGCTCTGTCTACTTTGCATTCATGAAAAAACGCTATTTTTATTAATTTTTTTTAAGAATACTGTTATATTTATTGATATAAAACTTGTTAGGCTTAACAAAAACATTCGTAAATTACAAAAAAAAAAATTTTTATTGATTTTAACCACTTTTTTAGTGTGAAAATGCCAGGTAAACAGGAGTCCTCAACAAGTAGGTAGGTGTGCGCTGTTGAAAAAATCTGAACAACGGCCCATCTGAAACAAAAAAATTGAATGCTTTTAGGTTTAGTGTGACAGTGGCTATATCCCGTACCTCTAATATTAATTTATATGCAAAAATAACAAAATGGCGGACAAAAAAAAATAAAAAACGTGTTTTTTTGCATGTTTTTTGTCAAAAAATATAGTAAAAATAAAAATTCTGTAATAATTCTGGTACGGGATATAGCGATAAGTGTACAGAATATGTGGTTAAAATTTCATAAGGATCAGTTCAGTAGTTTCTGAGATTTTTTCAATAAGCGGTTCAAAAACGTTGTTTCAAGAAAAACGCGTTTAAAGTTTTAATTTATAAGCGCGCTCAGGTAGCATTCAACGTATGGAAAAATACCTTTAGAATGCTCTGATCTTTCTGAAATTTTCAGAGAATATTGTTAAATATATAAACTTTCGAAAAATGAAAAAAAAATCGATTTTTTGAAAGTTTTAAAGTAGACAGAGCCGTTAAATCAGAGCTCGTGACATTGAAACAATTATCCCAAAACTTCGAGCAAGCAGATTTATTGAGATAAATTGATTATCGAATATTTTATTCGCAGTTCATTTATGGGGAATTAAAGGTTTGATTATTAATAAATGAAAATATTATAGGTTCGCGTTTAGTTTTTTTTTTTGTAGAATATTTTAATCCGGTATCTAACTTGATGGAATTCTGATGTACAGTTATAATTCCATCATGCGTCAGGTAAATACGTTCCGGATTTAATTTCTAATCCAATTTCAATCTATTTCCTCGATAATGAAATACGATTATTGAACTGGTGGAAAGAAAGTGTCGGAATTATTAAGTGAAGTTCCTGCTTTTTCAATTTATGTTGAATATGCTTACTATCATTACTTGTGTATTGTGTTCTTCGTTTTATAAAAAAAACCGATTTGATATGAATCTCAATTCAATTGAATGTTATGCACATTTGATAAACAGTTTCGATTTAATCATACATAATATTCAAGAAAAAAATCTTTTTTAGTTTCGGATAAATATCTTCGATTAAAGAAATAAAAAAAGGGTATCAGGGGAACTAGTAGTTATTTAACGGTTATTTTTTGTTATATACAATATCCGATAATGGGGAAAAAAATCATGCCACACCCATTGGACGATTGGCAATGTTTGCAGTAAACTAGCTTAGAGGGCTTGGTCCCCAATCTTCCGCATTTTTTTTATGGTTTACTTTACCAGTGCCATGATGGTTCCACTCTCATCAATATAACCATTCCCTTTAACGGAATGAAAAGAGATTCGCGAGCTCTCACGATCGCCGGTGAAATGGGAATTGCGAATCCTCTCTCTTTCTCTTGCGATTCCCACTTTTTCTATACGTTTTTCCTCGTTGTATTCACAGTTTAAAAGCAGTAAACATTCACCGTCTTTTCGATACTATCGTTTTATGTACCTGCTCTACTTGCAGTCGATAAGACCATGTGTAAATTACTATTGAAAGCCAAAATCTTAGTGCATTCTCTTTCCAAATTTATAATAAAATAATGAATTAAAAAAAATATGAATAATGATTTGAAAAAAAAAAAAAAAACATTTTTACCCATGAAAGATCAATAATTCTTTACTGAGAGTTTTCTCTGTTTCTTGTTAATGTTTAATACCATGAAAAAGAAATGACAAATAATATAGAATTAATTAAGATACACATAAACGGCGTTAGCAACACATCTTGTGCAGCACGCTGTTGAGCGTAGTACAAAGCCACGCTCCTTCTGGTAATCTAAAGCAAAACAATCGACAATCATTTTTTATATAACGAAACTCCGTTTGGAATTAACTCAATTTTATTGAAAACAAGTAAAAATTGACACGTTGGTACATATTTAAAAGAAATGTACCAGAAATGATATCGATTCGACGATTAGTTTTTCAGGATTTCGTACTCCGTCTGGAAAGACCGTTATTTTGGGGAACTGCGTTTAAAGTTTTTAGTATGTACGAATTAAAATATTATCAACTGGCTCAAAATGAATTTAAATTATCAAGATAATTTAAATTCTACAGTCATTTTGAGTCAAATATAAATCTATCGGAAAACGAAAAAAGAGCAGTCGATTTTTTTATGGTTTAACAGTAGAATATGCCCTCAACACATATTTCAGAATGCTCACTACTTCCCAAACTATTGGAAATATAAAAAAATGACAAGATATGAAAACCAAAAAAAAATCTGATTTACTTCATTATATATTACTGTCCTTTAATTTAATCTATTATTTGACAATTTTTGTTCGCATTTTCGTCTCTTTGAAATATTGTAACACATGAATTCTCAGCTGGAAAGATAGACGGGTGCATTTACTCGTACAATTAATTGATGCTATCCCCGGGCACTATGTAATTAGTTCAGTATACAGTCACAGGTACATGTGCAAATATCGAGGCTAATACAGTAGAGGGACTGCGGTAATGTACCGTATGGACGTTGTCAACGTCGGTGGTTCCTAAGCCACCGTGCTAAATTCAGCTCCGGGCATATGGCATTTGCAGATCAAGAACTTACACAAAATTAACGCAGCGATTTTCATTGTGTAATTTGAATTTTACTCAGAAATTAATATCAATTTCCCATCACATTGAGTATAACTTCCTAAATCGCTAGTTTTCGCTATATCGAAAAATGCTGCTATTACCAACATCTTCTGTATGATCATTAGACGTGAATACCAGAATAAATATAATAGTAATAAGTGTTATCATTTCAGTTTAAAGTTAAATAGATAATAATTGTACACAAAATAGTCATAAGTTTGAATGAAAAAAAAAAACAACAGTAATAACAGTGATAGTAATAATAACAACATAGACGTTATATATATATGAATGTAATCGTGTGCATCGCTAGATACACGAATAAAAGACCGGTACGCGCTTGACTGCACATGTATCGTAACTTCAGGAGCTACAAGTTATTCTAGTTGTACATATGCACTCTCTGATACAGATGACTCGGTCGTAGTTACATATAGAGCAGAGACACGGCTTCTTATTCGCAAGTAGATCTAGGCCAGAGATTTCTATACCCCGAAGGTCGAGGGCGTACCTATACGGTCATGTATACGCACGTTTATGTACCATGTGAATTTATAAGTAGATGTGCATGCACAACGATTCAAGCTGAGAACTTTAGTGACATCTTGTAATATTAATCCTCTATAGGAGTTCCAGAAGCGTATTTTTTACAATCTTGGATACTATCGTTTGAGATTTATTTGAAAGATGAATGAAAATATTCTTGGCGTTCAGAGAAGATTGCAGCGATATTTTCTGGTAAACAAGTGTGTTAAGTTTTAGGAGATGAATAGAAATACTGATTTCCACAGTCGTATTATTCAAGGGAATAACATTCCTAGACGAGATGCCCTTCTCTTAAATCAATATTACTTTATTTGTTATTTAATTAGTTCCTTCTTATTAAATAAAAAAATTCCATATTTATTGAAAAGATGAATTTGATTAAAAATTTTTTACTGCTGCATTATTGGTAAAAATATAATTTACTATGATTTTTTAAGCCACAGGTTCAGTATTCTTGCAACTATAAATTTCGCTATTATTCAATATTATTAAGAGATATAATGATTTTGTATATGTTCGTAAATACTTCCCGATAAATATAATTTTCTCTGACATACGTTATCCGGCATAGCGTGCCACGAGATTCATGCATCCGATCGTGTGGGCGCTCGGGGCGTTCTTGATCGAACGAGAAAGGGTCAAGGATAATGGAGAGATGGAAGAGAATGCGATCGGACGATCTCGCGGTGGTACGCGGACAACCGGGCGTGGTAGACATACGTTCCGCATATGTTTGTGTCAGTCTCTCGATCTTCTTTGCCGGAGAAAATCGAAAGTTGTCCTACTTTTTTATTGTCGTTGCGGGCGCTGCACGTTGATCGTTGTTGCGAGGTCAATGAAGCTTAAAAAAAAACATCTCCAAAAGATTTTCAACATTCAGAAACTATAGAAACTCATGTAATATTAAGAGGATAAATGTCTGGATAATAACTATTATAGATTGCTGGGATCATTACGGGTTTCAATACGAGATTATTTAGGGAGCTGTAAAATGTAAAGAAATGCTATAGAGTGATTCCTTCGCCAAAAAGACGAGGTATTTCTTCCGGTACTGGTCCACGAACGAGAATGCAAACAAAAACACATTTACTCGGTGAATCCGTATAAAATCATTAAAATGTCTAAATTCAAAACCATTAACCATTTTCGAAACTAAATCGTGCTTGCCTCAACATCGAAAAATTTATGTTCAGGTTCTATTCGTACGGTGTAAAACTATGCTGGGCTTTCAGCGTGGTTCGTACATATTCTACATGTAAAGACAACATATATATATATATATATAGTCTCGGGATTCCGCGATATAAATATATTTTATGCTATATGGTCATATACTGTAGAGTTGGATATAACACGAGCGATATACACGTAGGGAAGTCCACTTTCTCGTAGGAGGTACTGCAGTATAGAATCTTCCGAACTTCCTCCTCGGTTCCCTTTCGAATATCCCTCTCACTGTGACTTCCTCTCTACCTCTTTCTTACTTCCAATATCTTTCTCTCTTCCTCTCCGCCTCTCTTTGTCTGTTCTCGTATATAGTTGGAGTTTACTCTTATACTGAGAGAGCCATACCCTCCTCTTTCCAAGTTCAAAATCCGTTCCCATTTCCCATCAGGACGTCCGTATACTCTCAGCCGTCTATACATGTGCAATGCTGTATCTACTGGCGTGATAGTAGTTTTACGCGAACATGGTTTTGTGTCAGATATGTATGTGTATATATATTTGTAAATGTGCGCGTCTTGATGGATAAAGCCCAGCTATGAAGTGTGTAGGTAGCTTGACAGAGCAAAGAGTATCGTTGATTCGTTCTTTTACTCACGTCGGCAAAAGTATATAAAATATCGTAAAACCTACATATATATATACATTTATATACACGTATGATAGATAGTGGTGGAATCTCTAGACTCGAGAGAGCGTCTCCCCTCTACGTGCAGTGATAGAAAACTTTTACGATCGACCAGAAAAAGGTCTCTCTCAGTGTGAAACGAAAGAAAAAAGTCGCAATGAGCAATAAAATTTAATGAGGGTTTTCAAATTAATAACAAGATACTAATAGACTATTTCATCGATAAAATATTTTCTCAATCAATTCGTGTGGAATTTCTTTTTTTTAAATTTATTTTATTCGACTTCTTCTGATTCCAGGATCCACCAAGATATGAATATAGATATGAGATCGCAAACGATGATGGGAAAGAAAGCCAGGGAAAAAGTGAGACAAGATCTGGGGAAATGGCGAGCGGTCAATACTACGTTAATGGCGAGAAATCCACGACGGACGTCAAGTACTATGCTGACGAGTGGGGTTATCATCCCCTGGTGAAGTACCGAGCTAGCAACGATCATAGCGTTGCTACAACCCATTTCGCTCTAGGCGAACACGTCGTAAAGTCACTTCTCAATGGGAGCGAAGTCGTTAGTATTATTACCGCATTTATATACAAGAGATAGAGGGTCTGAAATTGTCATTTCACGGATATAGTATTATCTTGTATGTTGACGGGAAAGATTTTTATCCTCTGAAGCATAGTTTATTTAATAACTCATCCAGAATGAAATTGGTAAATTGGGTAAAAGTGTCGAATCAGGCCTGCAGCTCAAAAGTATTGTAACAACAGTATTGTATCAATAGGACTAGTTGTAGGTAGAGCAGGAACAACAAAAGAATTAGTTCAATCACTTCGTGTGTGTGTGTGTGTGTGTATATGTCGTATCTTAATACCGACTCGATACTTGCTATTATTTGCTAATATTAATATTGCCAGTTTTTGATATTTTTTATGGTGTTAGAAATCTTCCCCTATCATAATATTACATTTAATAATATAATTTAGTGATATCGAGCTTTACAAAAAAAATTCCATGCATTTTGAGCTGCAGCCCTGATTCGACACTTTTACCGTAAATTGCATCGTAGAATTATACTATCATATTCTTATTCATTCGTTGTATGAGTGTCCAATTCGCATTCGGCTCCCCGTTATTAAAGTAACAACGTAACGTCAAAACTTCATTTCGGTCGGTGTCGTACGAAAATAATCAGAATTGGGGATTCGTTGTAAACTATTGTTAATCTGATTAAAATAACATGTGATTTTCACTTGTCTTTGATTTTTATCTGAAGGGTGACGAGGTGAAACTGCTTCCATTAAAAGTTCATCGGGATCAATCTCATCGACACCAGTTTCGTCGTCGTCGTCCTGTACAACTTGTACAACCATACACACCAGTATTGGCCGAAATTACAACTAGTACCACCTCCCAAGATGTTATATTGTCGAACATGCCCGAGATTCAGTCGATCGACGATACGTCCGATGTCAATTCTCTACATAATTACGACAATCAACGAACCTCAGCTACAGATTTGAACCTTCAGCATGGAGTGTTGTCGACGCTGAGCTTTGAACAAAATGTTAATAATTACGTTACTTTGCCAAGACCTAGTTCGGAATCTGTCGAAGAGTCCAAACGATTGACGGGCGAAGTAAACAATTATGTTCATCAACAAAGTCATCCAGGCTCCACATTTCGAACTACCGATATACCTGATCATCGAAAATTCATCCCGCCGAATATTTACCCAGATGAATCCTCGACCACGAGTCCATGGTCCACCAAAAGGACCAACTCCCAGAACGAGAATTTCCTACGTAAGAATGAGGGTAGCAATGATTTGTTTTTAACGCTATCTGATGACGTTTTGCAAGTTGAAAATGCTGGAAGCTTCGGTCGTCGAATCAAACCAACCTTGATCCCGCCAACTGGCGAAAATCTATCGAAGCCGAAATCACATAGAAAAATCGTCCCAAGTACGCCTCAACCTTCTTACGAAACCTCCACTTCAAGGTCGACCCAGCGATTTTCTGAAGCGAATGTTAAACATGAAGCTTCGTCGTACGAGTCTTATTCCACAAGTGTAACACCGCATACAAATAGTGTAACTTATTCAACGTTGATCCCCAATGACGCGGAGCATTCGATTTCTACGCCGAGTCCTGATTTAGAACATTTTCACAATTCCGTTGGGACAGAAGTTTCGTCGAACGATTACGGGAAGACGATAATTGATGTACGGCATGGTGGCAACGCAGTACCGAGCACGTATTCGGGTGTATTCGCAAAAATTCATCCGAATGGTAATGGAGACCAAGAAATTGGACAGAGAGTCAATTCTCTGATAATCGGTAATTCGAAACTGCTGCGATATGAAGGTGAGGAGAAAAACGCCAGTTCAATTCGGGAGACTGGCAGATTAACAACACCAGGCTCGAATTATGGCAAAAGAGTAGATCATCAATTGTACGTGACTTTAAGACAATCGTTAGATTCGGAGATACGAGACTTATCAAACGTTCTTTCAGCGACACCCTCTACATTGCCGACGTACAGTTCCAAGCCGATTGTTGTAGCTGAACTGCCGAGTTACAAAGTTGATAAGGGTATCGAATATAGCACAACATTCCCATGCCATCATGAGGAGAGCACCACCATAATACCAAGTGTATCAAGCACATTTTCATCAACGTTTGCCAAAGATTCCCCGGCATTGTTCGTGACACCGGAGCTTCAAGCACATCAAAGTCATATTACAACATCGTCTGTAATCCTAAATCCTATACAAGCCGGTGTATCTCTGGTGAACGCTGATCAAACGGAACTAATACGGAGGGAAAATCAGGAAGGTGGATTACCGACCCCAGCAAACGAGAACATCGACGAAGATAGTTCAACAGGGGCAATGAAAAATTTTCCATCTGTACATGGTAATGAATTAGGAAAGATCGTGACAGATGAGACAAGATCAAAATTTTACGAGACTATAAATCCTGTGTATGTCCAGTCGACATTTGGTAAATCGATGGGAACGAGTGAGATTGGGAGGAATTCAGCGAGCAATGTGGCTCTGGTAGATGGAAACACGGAGGATCAGCAAATTGAGATTCAGAAGTCGGTGGAGATATATCACAATGCTCCCGTGCACGAAATACATTATCCGCCTCAAGTGATCACACAGGTATCTGGCATCAATCACCTCCGTGAGCAAGAGATGAAACAGCATCGGGAGAACATTGCTGAACTGTTACATCAACGAGATGAGGTGAAGGAGGCAGGGGAGACGAGCAGCAGTTACGTCGAGTTACAGGACGTTGAGAATGCCAAACAGTTTCATAGCCCTGTCCAGGTATATAATAGTGAAGAGAAGGTGAGCCATGAATCCCGCGGTACTCAGTTATCGTCCGAGAACATTCGAGATTCGTCGCTCATTGGGGCATCAGTTTATCACGGTAATCATGTTAGGCAAGACAATGAATTGGTCGATTATCCGATCGAGCGGAATAATGGACTGCCAACGTTATTACCAGAACGCGAGGATGGTCTGAGAATAATCAAATTGATAAGGGACAGTATACCGGAAGTCAAGTATACAGCGGCTAAAACACCGCGTACAAACGTCAAAGTATATCCGGCGTTGTTACAAACCAATGAAAATGAACAGACTCACGATTGGCATCAAGAGGTTCTGGCTCCTCAGGAACAACAAGATCAACCAAAGGCTAATACTGCGGAGCATATTAAGAAGACGCAATCTCAACTGCAAAAAATATTGAGCGAATCCGAGAGCGTACAGCGTTATTTTAGCGGCAACGAGTGGACTAATTTTCAGACTCTAGAGCAGCAGCAGCAGCAGCAGCAGCAGCAGCAGCAACAACAACAACAACAACAACAACAACAACAACAACAACAACAACAACAACAACCACAACAACAACAGCAACAACAACAACAACAACAACAACAACAACAACAGCAACAGCAACAACAACAACAACAACAACAACAACAACAAAAACAACAACATCAACAACATCAACAGCAACAAATACAGCAACAACAACAACAAAAACAGCAGATAGGAGAATCTCGAAATTTTCACGGAAATTACCAAGTTCAAGAGAACATTGACGAACTGAAGCAACCTCTTGAGCAACAATCGACTGTCCAGCCTTGGGTTCAATTGTATGATACATCCGAGTTGAAAAATATTCACGGAAATACGGGTAACGTGGTTGTAGATGGTTCCACCACATCCCATGCTGTGCAACAGTTTCACTCAAGTGGATCAACGCAGGAAAGAATCGTGGAGAAAACGATTCACGTGCCGCAACCATATCCCGTGGAGGTGCCCAGGATAATTGAGAAGAAGGTTCCTTATCCGGTGGATAAAATAGTAGAGAGAAAAGTTCCGTATCCAGTTGAAACGATAATTGAAAAGAAGATTTCAATTCCGCATCCTTATCCAGTCCACATCCAAGTACCGGTTGACAGGGTTGTCGAAAAACAAGTGCAAATCCTTAAACCTTATCCCGTTCATATTGAGAAGATAATCGAGAAGAAAGTACCGTATCCAGTTCAGAAGCTTGTGCCACAACCCTATCCCGTTCACATACTGCAACCTTACCCTGTCGAAAAAATAATCGAGAAACCGGTTCACATACCGGTTACGGTCGAAAAAATCGTCGAAAAAAAGGTACACGTGCCGCAACCTTATCCAGTACAGATACCGATAAAAGTACCTTATCCGGTTGAGATAACGAAATACGTAGAGAATACGGTACAAGTGCCTTATGGTGTTCGTTACGGCGTCAGTTATCAGCAGATTATGAAACCACAGTCGTACAAAGGTTTATACGGAAGTCAAAATATTGTATCACTTCCTCTTTACGGAGTTTCCTTGGTGAGTAATCATAATCGTGATCGTGAGCGCCCCAACGTCACGCAAGAGTTTCAAGGCTACAATTACAATAAACCAGCAATACCGTTCATCAGTGGCGCAGTAGATTCAACCAATATTGATCAACAGCGAAGCAGCGGAAATGGTTGGGAAAAATTTGCTTACGACAAATCATCATCGGGACAGGACAATAGCCAGCATCATCAGACTTTTGGCAAGAAATCTTATCTCGGTTATACCTCAAAGGTTCCGTCTTTGACGTATCCATTTAGAAATTATTCAGGAACGAATCGGAGGCAAGTCTCCTATCGCCATAATAATGGGCCTGCTGCTGAGCAATCCATCGGTAAAGACGAGTACGTTGGACCTGTTCCGTTGTTGAAATACAATTCGCATCATCAAATGGCAAGATCACGTAGTTCCACGGATCAACAACAACAACAACAACATCAATCATCATTCAAACCGCAACTTTCAACGGCCGTAACTCGTGCCTCATCATCAGCAACTTTATCCGAATCACCTAAACGGACGAGACAACAGGATAATTCATCGCATTTCCAAACGGGTCCAGGTGCTTTTAGACAATCTAAGATCGAATATGGATTTAAACCACCAATGGTACCTTCCGTCCAGTATGACGAGAAAACGGCTACCAAAGTGGAAAAGTGACGTTAAAAAGCCTAGAAGGCCTCATTTGTATATTGCTTCAATCACTCCCATCGTTCCAGCTGGATTGTGATTAATTGACAAATTTATTTAAAAGTTTAATCTATAAGTTATTTATAACGTCAGGAAAAGACAAAGTTTTTTTATTGGGCCATTTGATCTGTAGGTTCGATGCAAAACGTGCGATTATTCACTAATATTGTTCACCCCATCGTTAATCATGTTCGTTTCATCATCTTTTTTTGTACATTTTTCTGTATCATAAATAGACAATGAGTTAAGTTGTGTGAGAGTGAGAAAATAAAACATACTGTTTTTCTACATAATTGTAAGTGTATGTGTTAATTATTCCGCAATCCTGACCTGCTACTTACAGCCTCCCATTACCTTATTAGCTCCCATCATAAGGTAGACTACTAGCTTTGTACAACTATAACAGACGCTTTTAATTGCAGTAGAGAGAGGAGGAAGAGGAAGATATAAAAAAAAAACAGAAGAGAAAGTGTAGAAAAAAAGCAAGGTTGAGAGATAAAAGCATGAAGATCGACTTGTTCGTAGATAACTGGAGACGTAAGTACGTTCGTGTTGGTCAAGGATTTCAGGCGTTCGTGCGCGTGAGGTTTTACCAAACCATATACTACTATTTGATCCAGGAGAAGAAGGTGCTGGACCGTCATGAATCACCTGCCGGGTTTGGCTTATAGGAAGTTTACTTCCAACGACATATATCGAACTTGGGCATGTATACTTCTCTTCTAAACCTACACACAAACCCATACTCGTGTTCACTATCACAAGAGAACGTTCTCGAGCTCTATCTCGCTCTTTCTCTCACTCTTCTGGGTATAAGCCTCCGGATATCCGTACCTTATGGTTCCCCATCGACTTTTACGACATATGGACCAAATGGATTTTATTTAGGTACCCACGCGTGCTGCCGTACTGCTTTTTTATAGCTATAGCATTATAGCACTGACTATATATTTCTATACATGGATATAGATAGTACAGGTACCGTTGTATGGAGTACCGTCGGTGGGCGATGATATCTGTAGCCCCCAGGATCTAGCCCCAAGGGTTTTACGTGTATTTAGATGGGTTAGTGCTAAATTGGACCAACTGGTGAATTTCAACGTATAAAATGGATGGTCTTTTTACATCAATTGGCAGCAAGGTTGAAATACGTAAGGGGCTCCCCATCCGTCTTTGCTCTTTAATTATTAACGAACAGTAGCAAAAGCCCGATAAATTTTAGCCAAATTGCTGAGATAGGATATTGAGGTAGAACTAAAGATTCCAATTATTCTTACTTCAAATGAATCCCTCTTCAATAGAATTTTAATCAGTCACTGATCATCTTTTTCCAGTACAATATAGTTCCATTGCTTGAGCTCAGTTAGAAGAGTATTGGTCCAACTTCCCACGAATTCCGACATGTATACATATCTAGTAGAAAAGACCCACGTCTTCAATCCCGTTTTCCACTTTTCTTCTCTCTCTTTCAGTCGTATGAACCCTCGTAGTGGCAGCTCGAGAAGCTCTTGTGCACCTTAAGTACAGAGTCTTGGTCTGACCCTGCGGGTTTTCGTTCGAGGTTTAGAGCTTCACACCACTACATGTGGTAGAGTTCGAGCGTCCATTAAATCCACGACAACGACGACGAATACGAAGACGAGGAGACACTCGAAACATGCCAGTGCAGCACTACCGGAAGCTACAGGAACAGAGCAAAGCACATTCCATCCTCGACTCAAGCCAGTTCCAGTTCAAGAGCCGACAACGCAGCAGCCACAATATCGTGAAATTTTCACGGTCCTCTCTCTTTCTCTTTCTCCGTCTCGTATTTATACACTCTCTTCGTCGTCGTCCTTTCTCTGTCTCTTTGTGTGCTCTTGGCTATATGACCCCTATATTGATCCACGAGAATGTTCATGTGCTATTCTACCCTCATTTTTCGTGCGTCGCTATATTGCGGTTCTTATCATCGTGTCTTCAATTTAATATCGACACTCATTTCCAATCAGTCATCCTGACTATGAAATAACAGTAAACGATTGTTTTTTTTACATGACAATAATATTGCAATAGTATTTTCGTGGTATCGAAGAAGAAATATTTGAAATGAATATTGTTCTAAACTCATCCCTGATGAGTTTAGAACAATATCGTATTCAAAGCAAACATTTTTTTACAATCAATTATACTGAGTATAAAAGAACGAACACGATTATTTTCTTTCAGAAAAATAATACTGAAATGGATTTCTCTCGCTATCAAATATGTATTTTTGAAGAATGAGTTTTATTACCAGTTCGAGCATAGATCCTGTTTATCTATCAAGTTAATGGATTTCAATCCAGAGTATTGTGATTTTCATCATTTTCATTATCATCAATGATTTGCCGTTTCGGAGAAAGACCCTTGCGAATCTACATATGGTGAAATACGTTTCCATGACAATGAGTTATCCGGCTCTGTCCAAAACGTTCACGTTTAAGCTCTCGTATAGCGATGATGAAAAAAGCTCGGAATGTTTTTTTTTCGGGTTACTAAAATACCCTTGTAGGTAGCAGTTACTTGGATAAGTTTTTCCGAAAACAGATATTGTGCGGAATAGAAATGTTGAACCAAGTAATCTCGTAGTAAGGGAGTGAGAAAAAGAATTATTTTAGGTTTGACTCTGGGTGAATGTACCTCCACTTCATGGACTGATTAATTTCAATGGATAATAAGGTCACGTTGTTTTATTACAATTATACAATCATATGATTAGGCAGATAATTATGCACTACAATACAGAAAGTAATCACAAAAGTACGAAAGAAAAAGGAACAAAATTTGTGGGTCCTAAAAAGTTGATGCAACGGGCAGAATAATAAAAGTGGGTGTAGATAGAGAATTGAGAAATGTCGAAAAAAATTGTTTTATCAATTGATTCTCTAGTTAAATCTTCTCTATCCCATACGGCCATTTAGTTTATACAAGGGAAACGTTCGTTCGACAGTTTATTTTTGCATTGAATCCTCTTTTTTCGTTTTGATTCTATTATTCTATTATTTTGTTCTGTTTTCTTTTTTTTATAACATATCGTGACCACCCGCGCCATTGATCCGGGTAATGCCAACCGATCCAGAAACTTTGACGCCCGTATATATTTGATTTATCTCGACACTACGAATTGACTTTATATGCATTCTGTTTTTATTTTTTGTGCGCTTTTTTTCACTGATCGCTGTGTTTTTTTTTGCATTTCCCGATATAGTTGACGTTTATTTATGATTCGATGGGAGCGGAAAAAATGTGTCCATCAACGTATAAACTCATTCGGACAGATGCCTCCGTTTTTGTCTATATGATTTTGCTCTGCTGCTATGATGCGTTATTTTAGAGCAGTATCACTGATTCATCGTGCGATTTTCATTTTTCATTTTTTTTCAAACAGACGAACAAGTATTCCTTCAAAAATATATCCATGCGTCGAGTTCGTCAGCTTGGCTCGTTAGTTTATTTACTTTTTATGATATTTTTTTCTGTTATTCAGATGTGAATTTTTTTCGTACGTACGTGTTTTATATTCGAGCTCTCGTGTTTTTCTGGCATAGACAGCAGAGGGTTCCGTATACTTTGCAATGATATTTTACCGCCGAGTGTCCGCATCACTGAACTTGACTGCAAATAAAAATAAATACACAAAGTAATGGATAAAAAGCAAACAAAGTAACCTAATCGAAAGTTTATCGGGAAAATACATCCGCCAAAGAGTAAACTCGCCCTTCGTAAATATCCATCCGATTTTCACGGTAATGCAGATATATATAAGCCTGAATAAATGATTAAATTGTGCGACGATATGATGGATATGAAAAAGTTGATCCTCCATTGATTTTTTTTCTTTGTTGATATTTTTCTTTTTTCATTATATCGCTCGTGCTCGAAGCTCTCTCTCGATTCCTTCACGGGTTTTTTCGCCCTTGTGGGTAGATAGCCAAGTTTTCAGCTTCAAGGATTCGATCGTTTTTCCTGTCAACTGCAGCTGAATTTTAAATCAATGATAACAACTCTCCCGACGCCTCTTCTGCTTGTGACACCCTTGAAACCGACCTGTCCTGGGAAAAATTTCCATGTAATCGCCGAATAGTGTGTTCATATGAAAATTATTTTATCGTATATGAAGATCGTGGGAAGTGAATAAAATAAATAAACCGTCGAGCAAACAATATTTTGAAAAACTTTTAAAAAACGCAATAATAAAATTGTTCTCGGTCACGGGATTCAGTCCTTTTCACTACAATATTGATTAAAACGATGAATCGTTTTCATCAGCATTTATATACCGTTCTCGAAATGCTTAAAAGTTTATTATAAATTGTTCATCCACCAATTTCACGCGTTTTCAATGTAGCTTTTCGTTTCAACCGGTATAACAAAACTTGTTAATCAACGGCTAAATAATTGATATTTTTATCCTAGTATTATGCTTTCGCGGTGTTTCAAATCTTCTAAAGTCAACTTTTTTCTTCGAGATAAGACAATTTTTATATACAATAATTAAGTATATTTCAAAACCAATAATCCGACTCCACAATTTGTTTTTATCTTCACAACGCTCAATTGGCGTGCAATTTTCATAGAGTTTATCCCTAACTGAGGTGAGAATGCAGTCAACTGTGTTTTCGTGTGTGCATGGTTATCTACCAACAGGCTTCCGCACCTGAATGAAGCCGGTGCAAGCCAGATAGAAAAAGAAATGGGAAAATTAAACTTTACATCGTTCAAAATTTTTGCAATTTACATTATCCATCATTTTTATCCAATAGTATTTGCTATTGAAATTCGTTTTCCAATAAAATCTTTTATCACGGAATAAAATTTTGACTATAAGTTGAGTTTAGTCATGAATTTGCTATTGTGCAAAAGCAAATAAAGAGAATGACAAAATATTGTATGATTTGATAGCTTTTCTGAAGAGTAGTAGCTCATCTCGTGTGTACAGTTGGAAGTTCACGATGCAGAGTCCTAAATAAGCACAAGGTGGTTTGGTGGTTGCCTGTTTTTCTTGACCCTCGCTAGGACTGGTGAAAGCAGAAGTGGAAGAGGATGAAGAAGAATAAGGAAGAGAGCACGAGGGTTGAAGACGGAAAGGAGAAGCAAAGGTTTTTCTGTAGAAGTACTCCGTTAGGTAAATATCTTTTCCGAGCTAACGTCCGTTGTGTCTCTTTTCATCATTCTCAACTTCCCATCCCTCTTCCCTACTTTCTCCGAACTTTTCAGCTATTGCTATAACTCTCCTGTCGACAAGGAGAGATACGTATATATTATGTGTTCAGTCTCTCGGTACAAAACAGAGGGGAGAACAAACCAGAAAAGCTTCACTTCACGTCCGTTTCTTCCTTTGGGCATTTGTTGAGAAAGGATGAAAAGAGGAAAAACCCTTCCTGATTCCTCTGTGTGCTCTTCCCTCCCATGTAATCCTTAGCTTTTACTACCTTGCCAATCCTTTAACAACAGGAGCTAGTTTGTGATTTTGAGAATAAGAAACATCACCTTCTACCTCCATGTCAACTTGTACATATCCTATTTAACAATGTTACTCTTTCACAAATATTGAGATAAACCTGTCTTCTTTAAATATATATCTTTAGTTGTGACTCTATTCTAAACTTATCATGTTTTTATCAAATAATCTGTATTTTTTTTCATAAATTGTTCGTAATCGTTCAATTGTTCATAAAACTAGTTTTTTCATACGATGTTTGGGCTAGTTTTGGGATTGCGTAAATAAATAAAAAATCGGAATGTTACGTATGGGTGGTACGCCATCTTAGAATCGAGAGAAAACTCTCCTTTTTATTCTTTCTCGATTAACAGAGATATCAGAATAGATTTACCTTGTTATGTCTTAGTTTCCCCTTGAGGCAATCCACAGGAAGTACAGAAAAAACTTAAAACAGTGACCCGTGATAAGTGCTTAGTACCCTTACAATTTTTTCGAAGAATGGTAGCAGGTAGAAATTTTTGTTAAATGCCTCTCCTTCAGCGCTAGGTTTTTGTTTCAAGGGTTCCAAAGAATCAAGTGTTTTACGCATTACCATAGCATATTTATAATTTATCTGATCTGAATAAATACTCCCCTTTTAAATGCACGATTTTCTGTCCGAATGTTTATTTTTATAATACGCATTGTCCATTCAAAAATTCCTTCAAGAGTTTTACTTTTTTAAAATGCGTATGTTCGAAATGGTGAAATATTTTTGAAAGCATTCTCATTGGGGAAGTAAGTGGAAGAATTTTTTTTGTAAACACTAAGCTTTTCCATGCTTTGAAGCGAAAAAAATGAGTAAGTTTGAGATAACGAGAGATTGTGGTCGTTATACAAGTACGATGGTAAAGTAAGGGGCGATGGACGAGTTCGTTGTTGGGGAATTTTACGAGGAGTACGATGTGCAAGAAATTTTCATTGAACCACACAGCGAGACATAGCGGTAGCCAGAAATACCTGTTGTTAGAATGAGCTCGTATTTTTGTTTTCTTTTTCGTGTTTTTTCTTTGTTTTACCGCAAACGAGTATCACGAGAACGCGAGTGGAGAATGGCAATGAACACGGGCAAAGGAGAAAATGGAGGAGGACAGGGGACGAATTAACTCTTGGCCGCGTACGCTCGTCTGCATTACGAAAATTTTGCAGGCTGTACCGGACGCTTCTTGTTGTCACTCCGAGAGCGCTCTGCAACGTTCGCGCTTTTACATCCCAGATAAACCCCTTGCTTTTTTTTCATGGGGTTTAAAAAATGCGAGGCAAATTGCTAGCGTGCGCGTGTTGCTTAGTCACTTTATATATAAATACTTATCGTCTTTGTGTAGTTAGTCGAATATATATAACGCAAAAAAGTAAT
Organism: Rhimphoctona megacephalus; assembly: GCA_963989365.1. Taxonomy (NCBI): domain Eukaryota; kingdom Metazoa; phylum Arthropoda; class Insecta; order Hymenoptera; family Ichneumonidae; genus Rhimphoctona; species Rhimphoctona megacephalus. The sequence continues at coordinate 18,742,072 of OZ022419.1, read as the reverse complement.
TAAGCATGATAAACAGAGTACAAGCATGTCCTTTTTTATGCTTACCTTTGTACTATTTTACACTGAGAATCCTTGAACCTATGACTAATTAACAAAAAATTTTCCAAAATTAATACTGTCAATTTTCTGATTAATATTGGACACAAAACTTTTTGATTATGTATTTAAAACAGTAATTACTGGTAACGAATATTTTTAATGAACCTAAACAAAAACTGGTCGGTTTTGAAATTGCACAATTGACTAAATTTTCGTTACTTAAAAATATTCTAAATACGTATATTCTCGTGCGTGCATAGTAAATGAAAGACAACGACAGAGGACGAGAGAGAGGGAGAGCCAGAGATAAATTTTCATTTAATACATCACGAGCGTGCGAAATAGAATAATTTTTTCGGTTTTGTGTTTCGCAAATATAACCTTCGCGAATCGAGAATCGTTTGGGCGGATTCTGGCCCCAGTGCTTTATGCGTAACAAGTGAAATTCGAGACCGGAAGATCGAAAGTAGGTTAGCGCGAACAGGCCCACTCCTCAGTTGTATACCAATGCGTTTTACTGATCTCACGGATAACATTAATTCGAAAACCTCGTTGTGTATAATAAATACATCAAGTATGATTAACAAGAGACGATAATATATTATTATTATTATTACTATAATTATTTTCATCATGATTTCATTTCAAAATCAAAAAAATGTAGCTGGTCGGAAAGTACCAACGTGTACTTTCATATATTGATAACTTATTTCCACGAACTCAATGTTTTATATCTTCGTAATAATTTTAATTATTATTAATAATTAATTAGGATAAACGGTTAAAATGTTTCTATATACAACATAAAATTGCCTGCCATGTTCTTCTTTCATTGATTTTATTCCGTTACGGTTTCGGTCAGTGTGACTTATTTAAGGCATCTTCTCACTTTAAACGCCTCAAAAATAGGCTGTTTTTGCGATTTTTTTTCGAGGATTTTTGCTTAAAATTATGGGATAAAACGGATCCTATGTAATAAACACATCTTTCAAGTACATGAAAAAATTTTTATTTTATTTTTTTAAACAATTATTATAATACATCAGTAGCATTGAAAAACCCGTGTAAAAATGTTATGGTCGTGGCTTGTTGATGGTATCTCCGAGACGGGTCGTCTGAAACAAAAAAATAAAACTGTTTTAGATTCAGTATGTCAGTGGCTATAGCGCATATCATCAGATTTTTGATATTCGCGAAAATAACAAAATGGCGCACGTTTTTCGAAAAAGTAAAAAAAAACCACGATTTTTTTGCAGTTTTTTGTAAAAAAAAAATTCTTAAAATCAAAATTTAAAAAATCTGATGATATGCGCTATAGCCATAACTATGAAGCATATGTCATTCAAATTTCATGACAATCGGCCGGATAGTTTCCGAAATTTCATCAACAAAGCACCGAAAAACCTTGTTTTGAGATAACTGCGTTTAAAGTTTTGGAGGGATCGCCGGGTACTCTCAGGTAGTCACCTAACGGTCGCCAAAAAATGTAGTTAGACTCGTCCGATCTTTATGAAATTTCGAGATGACATTTTTGAAGATATGTACTTTCAAAATTTAAAAAAAAAAAAAAATCGATTTTTTTAAATTTCCAAAGTGAGAAGACGCCTTAAATGACTTATAACACATTTCACAGCGCTCAAAACCACAAACGTCGTTTAATTCAATTCAAAGTAGAGATATTTTATTTTCAAAGTCACAAACATTTCGTTTCCCTAGGACACGAAGCTGGTAGACATTGGTTTACTCTAAACTTTATTAATTTCTACCACGTATATTCGTGTATATAATTAACAATTTTTATATTGTGATTATTACCACTATTACTATTATTATTATTACTGCTGTCGTTGCTGCTGTGGTTATGAATATTATCTCATCAGTTAAAATGTTTAAATTTATTTATACTATATAAGGTATAATGAATAAGTAAGAAAATATTCATCAACGCAAATGAAGCAAGAGGATAAAAGTACAGAAAAACTTTTTGTTTCTCTCATTTTTTTCCTCGAGTTTTCCCTCATATCTCTCGAATGACTGTGTAATAACGTGCGTACTCTTCATCTTCTTCTGCTACCCTTTTGAGCAATAGCTACATGCTAAATTGCTGAAGTGCATTATAACAGCAGACACCCACGAAAATTTACATACACAATTTGTATGGGAAATTCCATGTAAAGAGAAAATATGTTTGAGTGAAAGAGGTTAAATCAGAAATTGCTTCAATGGTCGTAGGTTCAAGTACCTATGACTATTTTAGTACGTTACTGAGTTATCCAGTTGATTTTTTAATGAATGAATATTTGATTCAATTCATTAAATTAATATTTGAATATTTGAAATTTGGACTAATTTTTAGTTGCTTAAATACAGCTAAATAGACTTAATAATAATTATTTAATCTCTAGATGAAGTCTAGAAAAATGTCAAGGTCTCGTATCACATCGTTCCAAAAATATTTTATTTTACTTGGAGTTCCTCATATACGTACATATTTATGTATAAATATATATATAAAATAAATACGTTCTCACTCGACACGCCCGATTTTCATGGACAGAAATAGGGGAAGAGAGCGAGGAAGAGCGGGGCATATATAGAATATTACCATTGCAAATAGCAGTAGTAAACACTGAAAGGTCATAAATATTAATAAAGGTCTGTTTCTACTCTAAGGTCCTTTCGAGATCTCCGTCTCTTGCGTTTCCTCTTGCTCTGTTTCTCTCTCTCTCTCTCTCTCTCTCTCTCTCTCTCTCTCTCTCTCTCACTCACTCATTCTCCTCCTCTTGTCTTTGGTGCTCGTTGCTTTTCTCTCCATCTTCATCTCTCCACTTTGCTCCTCCTTCTGCTCGTCGTTTCGTCACGAAAGCCCCGCTACTGTATGGTAATCTCTTTTGCTAATATCGCGCAGCATCCTTAACCCTTTTCAAGTACATCGCGGGCCAATCTTTCATAGAAATATGTGAGAGACCGCAGTCTGGTTTTCTCGAATGAGTGCTTTTTTCTTTCATCAAATAATCAATTTACAAAATGAAATCAACGAACTATTACAAATAATAATTTTCGGCAAAAAGATTTACAATTAAAATAATAACGATAATCATCAACGTTATTTATGATAACATTTGTTTTTCTAGTTAATTGCTAAATAACTTTCGTCATATTTGTTTACTTCTAATCTTATTTGATCTTTATTACATCATAATACATGTGCATATAATTATGTGTAGAAAAAAAAATGAGGATCCAATATTACGCAAGGCATTACTACTGTAATATAATAATGTTTTAATGCCGTGTATGCAAAATTTTATAATATACATTTTTGCATGTAATTCATTTTCTCTTATGTTTAAAATATACATGTATACATATCAGTGTTCTTTGAGATCTGCTACTCTTTCCCAATTTACAACGCACCTGCTGCTTTGATGCTGCGATACACACGCGAGAATCTTACCGCGAATGCCTCAAAAATCATCAACCGCCAACTTACGAGCTCACGTTCACTTCGTGGATTTCTGCTGCGGTTGGGCTGATCATACTTCGGACGTGTGTTCGGGACTTGAGGTATATTAAGCATAAAAATGTGAGAGATACAATATATGCAGGGAAACATGGGGAATTCTAGATAAAATCAACAATGCGCTTTCGTTGGATCATTCTTTTTTTAACATTATTTTTACGACTAAGAAAAATTTAACATCAGATCATTATTTCTCAGCAGATAATTTATTATTGTTTAGAATTGTATCGATAAATTAGAACTCCAAATCTTTGATTCTTTTTGGCAGAAACATGCTTATAAAACGTCATTTATGTATTTTCATTTCATTTGTTAAGCAGAAGATAAGAAAAGTTGGATTGTTATTGTTTGTATCAATTTGTCAATTTTAATGTAACGTTGGAAAAAATTACGACGGTGTATTTATTATTTAGTAACTTATTAAAATTGCATGCCAAAAGGTTTTTATTATTTATTCATCAGCGCGTAATAAAAAAAAAAAATTTTAATGAAATGTGGCCAATGTTTGTGAATTTGGTTTAAGATGACCCATACAATCATGCAGAACTGAGATGGATTGATCGTCACTGTCTCAGTCTCTCCGCTGGTTCGTGAAAGCGGAAGCAAAAGGGAATCTCTCTGGTTCTCGGTTTATGGCCAATAACCGCGACGAGGCGAGAGTCTCCCTGGCTTTAAAAATCCATATTGATGAATCGTCAACATTGGAAGAGTAGTGGGAAAAAGAGGTGTCTCAAAAAAAAAGGTTCGTGGAGCAAGAGAGAAAGAATGTGTGTGAGAGAGAGAGAGAGAGAGAGAGAGAGAACGAGTGATCTGCGTGAGAGGCGAAGATGAAAGTCTCCCAAAAATATTGTTCCCAGCAACGGTCTAAAGAAGTTTGGTCCAATGCGAGAGTGGTCAAGAGAGAAACGACATTTTAAACATGGGGCCACTCACTGGTCGATTAGTTCGAGTTCGAGTCCCGAAATGGCAAGATGAGGCTCATTTATGAATAGCGTTTTCACTATTATTATGGTTATTGTTATATTATTTTGAAACAATCGTTAATTAGTATGAGAATTCTTTAAATTTCGTGTCCAAAACGATACGACATGGTTGTTATGTGTTCGGTAACGTAACCATCAATTAATTTTATACGTGTTAATTGTCAGTATTTTTTCACTTTCATGTGATTTTATCGAAACATATCATCGTTAGTGTTTTTTTTTTCAAGTTCGTCGAAATGTTTATCATTAATTACGTGAGTATTAATTGATAATACAAATATTCTTCATCAATTAAATTCTATTCAATTTATTATATTTCACTCGATCATCGCTTCTAATGTAAATACTATATTCATGAGTTTACCGCGTAGAGTAACTAATCGCATAATTGACGAACGCCACCAACTGTACTTGTACAAGTATGTGCGTAATTAGAACAGTATCGGCAATATCTAACGCTGAATAACCCCTCCCTTAAATCACCAGAGATTAAATAACGAGAAACCGAGAGAGAGAGAGAGAAATAAGAGAGAGAGAAAGAAATAAGAGAGAGAGAGAGAGAGAGAGAGAGAGAGAGATATGAATGGGAGTAGTTTCGAGGCTGGTTAATTAATAACATTCGTGGATTTGCAATCAGTCAATAATGGCAAATGTCAACAAGCATTGAGCACGAAGAGTGAGAAATACCATTGAAATTAATGTGGTCATCTGACACATGAATATACACATACGCAAACACACATATTAATGTCAATGTTTCGTTCAAATACATTGTGTTGTATATCACATATTGCATGTATCAAATACAAAACAATAATTGCTCACGATATGCCTGACAACGTATTTGACTCGACATCTCGTCCATATTTATACGATACACATATCGACTCATGTTGCAGCTCTCTCATCCCGGAGATTCTCTCGTCCGTTCATTACATTCTCTCGTTACTTTCATCTCTCCCTTCCTCTCTCTCGCTCTCACCGCCCAGACAGACAGATTTTTCATTTCATATTTATAGAAGAGATAAATAGTACGATTATAAGAGACAGATCGGCATTTTTTTCGCTTTCTCTTGCACTGCCTTTAGTCAGCTCTTCTCTCAATTCATACACGAAATACTCACTCGTTCGTACGATGCTTAAATTCGTATCCCAAAGCCTAGCATGTTTCATTAATGAAGTTGCATTGTGTTTTTGAGGATCATCCGCACTCGGCAGACTCTTTTAGCGAATGTGTCATCAAAATCTATTTTCCTCTCTTTTTCTCATTGTGCAACTTGATCTAGTGGTCTAATTGATTAGAGAAACGTACAATGATTCGCCCATTCGAAAATTGCTACGCCGGTCTCTCCAAACATTCAGCACGCGCTACGTACGATTTTTTTTTTCAACAGAACAAAATTCACGTTATTTATATTTGTTTCAACTTTTTGTTTTTTTGCGTGGCTGCCTGAATGTGAAAACTCCAATTTCCCCGAAACGAAAAATCTCGTTTCATTCAAGCGCCACGTTGCAGAAGTTTCTCGTTCAATTCTCGTTACAGCGCTAACAACTTGCTTCTCTACAACTTCCATTTCTGTTTCGAGAATTTGTTTATTATGGGATGGATCCGATGATGCTTGTGTAGGCCGATCTATCGTGCATTCGTACGAATTTCATCACGTATTGAGCATAAAAAAATACTATATTTATTTTTATGGGGGAAAAAACATGGATTGGACGCACGAGAGAATTTTTATAGTATTGCAAAGCTGGGAATTCAAATTTTTCTGTTAATAAATTCAACGTAATCCACACTATTCAAAATGATTATGAACGAAAGTAGAGCAACCCATATAATAGGTGCAACGAAGCAATTCCTATACATATATTCAAAGTATTTAAAGGGGGGTATGGTGGGCGATCCGTTAATTCACCGGACGACATCAGAGTTATCCTGAGCGTTATCTGGACGGGAATAACCATGGTGAATAGGTCCGTTGAGACACCAAGGAGTAGGAGAAGAGCGAAAATTCACAGTTCCACGAAAACTATATAATTGCGCGTCCGTTATCCACCTCGTTGTTCCGGGGGTGTGTTTCTCCGATGATAATGGGCTTCTCCGTGGCATTTTCCGATTGAGCTCATTTGGCCTCATTTCGCTTTGCATCTCGACCATTCGACCATTTTCATTTTCACAGCGAGGTAGGAAAATATTCCTATTTCTCCTCCCTTTGCCTCTCTCTCTCTCTCTCTCTCTCTCTCTCTCTCTCTCTTTCTCTCTCTCTCTCTCTCTCTCTCTCTCTCACCCTCGTTCTCAGCCTTTTTTCACTCCTCTCGCAACGTCGACTTGTCGTGAATCATAAATTCAGAAATCCTTCAAGTGCCAAATATCTATAGAATGTATATCCTTATATATAATTCTTAGATAAAAGGGTGTTCCTATTAACGTAGACAATAATTTACGACGACTTTTTCCCACCAGACGATTTATATGATCTTTTCTACTGCAGAATCCTGTTTACTCACTCTCGGTAGCACCAAAATCCAATCTCTTGAATTCTACTTTCCAACGTTATATTTTTTTATTCTCCATTAACATCGTTAGTGAAATTGGAATTGTGATACCCTTTTATACATTTTTCATGCAGTTCCATACAGCTCTCTCCCACCCGGTTGATCCTACAATTTTTCGCGCAATTCCATCTTTTAATTGGTGAGTTATTAATATAATTGATCACGATCAAGCTATGGATATAAAATATTAGATGATCCTTCGACAATTAATGATATTTTAAGGTGCAAACTTTCATAGTGCCCGAAGACTGGAACCGAAAATAAATATCCAAATATCTCAGCGTGAAAGTTAAAAATGTCTTCTTAATTTCGTGGGTGTAATAAAAACAGCACGACGATACGTAGCGTAGTAGATGATACTCGAAAAACGACTTTCTCCTAAACTTGATGTTTTGAGAGGAAGAGTTTTTCTCGACATTGACGAGAAATCACGTGAGAACTTGGTCTTCAATTAAATTAGAAAATACTTTATGACTGCTATAAGCATTGTTCCCCTAATTTCTTCCCTTATTCGTGAGTAACATCGAAAGAAATAATGAACATCATTTACGTAATTCATAATAACTGTCAAAACTCAACAAAATTAAAAAAATTCGGACACGAATGAATTTATTCGCACGATATTTTTACTAACTAAATGACCAGCTCTTTATCCAACGTAATTTCTTCATTTCTCTTCTTCGCTGTGCTCTCTTTTCTTTCTGCTTTTTCGTTGCTCCATCGTCATTAGCGGAATCGGGTTTTCGATTTTTCTTTCTTGCCCTCATCGTTTTTTCTCCATACTAAATACACATAGACATACATACACGCTCAGACAGACACAGGTGCATAAAAACATATGTATATATGGATAGGGGAATGAGGAAACATACGCCCCCATCGTCGGTATTTTATGTGTTCACCTCAGTGTGTATCTACGTGGTTTAAACTAACGATGCCCGATTATTCCAGGCAACGCTGTGCCTCCTGATAACGTATCACTGGCACGCCAGTTGGGCCGTTTCAACATGGCCTTCAGGAGGGCCCGGTATCGCGGCTGAAGTGAATGGATCGCCGACGGACGCTTGGCTGAACATACCCGTTGTTAAACGTTCCTCTAATCAGGCAGAGCTCGCTAACGAACTGCCGTTGCCGGGGCGTCCCGTTAGTACGAGCAACGTCGTCGTCGTCGTTGACGTCGATAGCCCGAGCAAACTCGTTGAATTTCTCGCGGTCGGTCCTTCCGATCGAACGCATCGAGAATACGCAAATCGTACAACGGAAAAATATCTGAAAGCGATCATTCCTCCTAAGGCTTCGAAGAAAATGATGAATGAGTGGGTTTCTCATCACAACGATGGGACGGAGTCACATGAATGGGAACGAACGAGTACGAAAAATAAAGAAAAAAAGCAGAGAAGAGAGAAAATAGAGAAAGAACGTTTCGCGTTTATAAGGAAATCGTTGATTTCAACCAAAGAATTAGCTGCGATGAATCAACTAATCGGAAGGATGAACTCACCAAGCATAATCAGGCCGTGGATGTTCCCTGCCAGTCGTTGGTTTGATTACGAGCAAGCTTTCACGGCGATCAATCGGGAACGCGGACAGCGAAACAATCCAACTCGACTGAATAATAATGCAGCTTTCAGAGGCGTTACGGAAACGGAGAATATTGAGGGAAAAATTAATGGGATTAATGCAACCACGATCGACCCATCACCGATCAATCGCATTGGCATTTTTGAGATTCGCGCTGCACAAGAACAGCCTCCGATCTCGCTATCAAGAGGCAAAAGACAAGCTCTGCTCGTCGATGCTGGAAGGATCAATAATTTGAAGGTGGAAACTCACAGACCCAAGACGAATGACGATAAGACCACGTCGGATTATGACGCCCGAAGACTGTCCAATGGAACACCGTTGTTATCCACTTCGGAATCCTTGGAACATTTGAGCCTTTACGATGACAGGAACAAACCAAGTGTCAGAAGTTCAGGCATTACGAGTTCCCTCAGCGTCACGAAACTTTTGGACTCCTCGAGGCTTCATCAACAATCGAGAAACACAAAGCCATGGACGATCGTACAATATCTGCGTGGTAGTGTTGTCCCCAGGCAAACTCGTAGCGATTACAATTCTCCAAGATTATCGAGATCTCAAGAGTTTTATGAACCTCAATTCAGACATGTTGAACCACGTTTTTCCACGCGTCCACTCCTCACAGATCCACGATATCGTAGACCACCCATCGGTCAACAATTTGATAATTTTTCGAAATCCACTTCAAATCCTAATCAGCTAAGGTTCATACCATTTTACAATTATTATGGAAAAAATACGAAATCGTTTGGGTCCCAAGATCTGAACGACAGTGCAATAAATGAAGTTGTTAATCTCTCTGAAAGCGATCAACTGACCCAATCAAATATCGCCAATTTTTCGAGTTTCGACGTCGAACAAATTGACAATTTGCGGAAAAGTTTGAGTGGCGTTTTTGACAGACATTTTTCTCCAGCTCGAGTAAACATATTGCCAAATGTTAGAGCGATATTGCCGAAACAGGTTTTCGTTGTACCACCGAGGTTAATCTACGATACAAAAATATTGCCTGCTCCATTTTCGTTACAACATTTTTTCCAAAATTCGGACAACGGTATCAATGTCCACGATGATAGTGATGAAAAAATTAATGACACGTCTTCACCCATAAATAACGGAGTATTTGAGGATCAGAAGGTGGACATGAATTTGGAGAAAAGACCCAGTAAGAACAATTAAGAGCTTACAGATATCTACAGAGCCCAGAAAAATCGATTTTTCAGAAAGATTTTTATTTGATAGAGTCGCCCTTTGTACATAATTTATAGAAATTTTCCAGAAATCAATAACATCTTGCTAGTGTGAGAAAGAAGCTATCTCTATTTGAAAGGTGCTTAAACTTTCAAATGACTTTTTCTGAACATGCTCTTTTTGAAAACGGTTACTATCATATATTGCAAATTAAACGATCGATTTGGATGAAATATGGCATAGAGAATGTTTGCACAATTACCGAGTTTTTGTCATATGGTATTTTTTTTAAATGTCATAGTTTCTTTTATAAGAAAAAGAACCATTATTTAACCTAAATTTCGATTTTTTATTCAAATCTCTGTAATTTTGCAAAAAATGCATTTAACAAAATGTCATGAATTCTGTTAGCTTTAAAAAAAAAATTTCGTTCCATTTTTCAGTTAAACTACTTTGAACAAACAACAACCACTACTCATCTAATTTTTTTTAAATACAATTTTTGAATTTCATAGATAAATATATATCTTAGGAAATTATTTAAAAAGTAGTTTCAATATGAAAATTGTTTTCTTATAGAAAAAAATGTCATTGCTTAAACCAAGGAATTATGCTGGAATAATTTGATATGAATTGATTTAAAACAAAATTATTGGAGTTTTCTTTTGCAAGTTTATTAATGAAAATCATCCCTAAATATACCTTTGAACTATTGAATATTGATATAAAATTTTCGAACACAAATAACATTCAAAATAAATAACTCATATTTTTTCATTTACTTTTCTCATAAATTTTCAATAAATTGACTCGTCAAGCTCGAGGCTCCAAGCAGCTCTAATGCTAACGAAATCAAAATGAAAAACTTTGGGATCGATGCTTGGCGACAGAAAAGATGATTTAAGTTATTCCATCGGTGATTTTTCAGCAAATCCCGTGAGGGAAGATTCGAAAGAGTCAGTCACGAGCGCGGAAAAGTTCGTAACGCCTTTGCCACCTAGGACGAGCCAAGTTTCGTTTGGAGTGAATCAACCGAAGGTGCCATTGGTTTCTACCCTCCCGGACGAGATATATCGAGTTAGGGGGCTCGAGGAGATGGAAAATCTATCGAGAATACCCGAGTACGAGACGTTTCAACGTAACACGGATGAACCACGAGTGAATCATGAGTCACCGAGTGAAACGGGTGTGAAGGATCATCCTGGCAACATACGATCGAGTTATGACAACTCCGGGAGCACGTATGCGAGCAAGGACCAAACTGGAATGAGAAATGTCGATCATTCGCCCGTTATCGAAACTATCAGTGATGAATACCCGGATCACCAGACTACGAGACACCCCGATGTGTCGAACAACGAATCAGGTGTGCGAGTACCAACCTCACAAATGCACGGTAGACAGAGCGATGATAATTATGACAGGGGCAGTAACAAGTGGCGAGGAAATGACGATAATAATCACGTGAGTGATTTCATTACTTTACATCGTACTATATATGTATATATATTTTTTTATATTCATTATTTTAAATTAGGCAATTCTTGAAGACTTTTAATTTACCTAAATATACAATTTTCATGTGGAAAAGAAAGCAGGGGCTGATGGCAATTTTATTTCTAGCCTCGTTACATCGCCAAGTATTCATTCGGATATCTCGTGAACGACGACAATTCGCGAAACAATTTTGGCCACGAGGAGATGCGAGACGAGAGCATAACGAAGGGACGTTATCATGTAAGACTGCCGGATGGTAGAATACAAAAGGTCAATTATCAGGTGGATGACAATGGTTATCGTGCTGTTGTGTCTTATCAACGAGACAACGTTCAATAATTGAATTTATTGTCTCTTGTAAAAACATAGATGATTTTGAGTTCCAATAGTGTTCAATGTCGTATTGAACAATTGGCCCCGAATAAAAAATGTACGGAATTCATAATTTACTCGTGTCATTTTGAGGAGGGTATTCGTCATTAGATTAAACATTATTAAATCAAGTGGTATCGACTGAAAAATGTGGAAAATAGACTAAAATCGAAACTAATAAATCAAACGAAAAAGCAATGAATCATTGGGATGGATGAGAAATAAATGTCTTGTTTTATACCAGTTAATTGCGACTTTGATCTAAAAATTGTTCCTTTCGAAATGACGGCACTTAAGTGAGGTGCACCGCGAGTCTTCCAGTAAACAAGATTTTACCGTCTCACGATTTTTAAGACACTTTATATATATAGCTATACGTTTATGTATATCCTGGGAGTAGGCTTATAAATCTTTCTCTGTTCATCGCACGCGTTTGCATTAATGAAGTGCGAATGAGAACAAAAAAAGAAAAATAGAAGAAAAAATGATGAAGAGGAGCTCGGCAATGAGCGCGTTAGGTGAGCATAAATTTCTTCTCGTAACACGCGGTACGGGCCCCATTTCGTAATTCACGTAACAACGAGCGAGCTCCGGGTTTGTTGGAGAATCTCTCGCTCGAGTGCTGTCGTTTACGTCTAGTTTTTCGCTTTCCCGTGAGAAGGAACGAACCGAATCTAGACGAGAAAAATAACGATGTATCTGACATACACGTATATATATCAAGACTCGAAGCAATATTTATACGCATGCATATGGGGCGTTTCACGCCAAATCGACCTACGTCAGACCCTTCCATTCTTTGATTTGGCTGAAAATGTTATATGTTATATGACCCATTGAAAGAAGCTCTCTTGATTTTTTCCGATTTTTTTATTCATACACTTGTGAGATATAATTTTTTTTCAAAATTTGATGTTTTTTTCTTCAAATGAGTGTAACTCTCTCAAAAATCGACCATATCGAACTTCTTTTTTTAGAAAGGTTGAGTTTTCTCCGTACTGTTAGAAAAAAAATACGAAAGAATGATCAATATTTGTATTCCGTATTTTTTCTCAATTTGAAGCAATTTAAAGCAAAAAAACATTGGTTTTAAAATGTTTGACTATTTTTATTTCTTTCAAAAAATTCACAAAAAAACTTTGACCAATTAAATGATTTTTGCGACTAGTTTCATCGTGGGCAGATTTTCCTTATATTTTTTTCTTATTTTGGAACAAAAAATTTCATTTTTTTTCAGTCAATTTGGACCAAATCGAACTACTTTTTTGATATTTTGTTTCACACCAATATTTTCAATATAAAAAAAGTCCTATTTGATACGAATTGACTAAAAAAAATGAAATTTTTTTTGATGATGGGACTGGTCACAAAAATTATTTAATTCGTCAAGGTTTTTTTTGTGAATTTGTTGAAATAAATCAAAAGTGTCCAACATCTTAAATTTAATGACTTTTTGCTTAAACATTGAAAAAAATATAGGGGATAGTTTTCAATCATTATTTCGTATTTTTTCCAAAAGTCTGGTAAAAACCTACATTTAAAAAAAGTTCATTTTGATCCAAATTGATGGAAAAAAATGAAACTTCTCTTCAAAATAAGAAAAAAAATATAAGGAAAAATCTGCCCACGATGAAACTAGTCTCAAAAATCATTTAATTGGTCAAAGTTTTTTTGTGAATTTAATAAAAAAAATTAAAATGAACAAACATCTTAAAACCAATGTTTTTTGCTTTAAATTGAGAAAAAATACGGAATACAAATATTAATCATTCTGTCGTATTTTTTTCTAATAGTACGGTGAAAACCCAAACTTTCTAAAAAAAAAGTTCGATTTGGTCGATTTTTGAGAGAGTTACAGTTATTTGAAGAAAAAAACATCAAATTTTGAAAAACAATTATATCTCACAAGTGTATGGACAAAAAAATCGGAAAAAAATCAAGAGAGTTTCTTTCAATGGGTCAACATATAAAATTTTCAGCCAAATCAAAGAATGGAAGGGTCTGACGTAGGTCGATTTGACGCGGAGTGCCCCATATATATATGAAGAAGACTGGAAGCAATTTTATTACATTTTTCCATACCCCAATTTTCGTCTCAAAGGAGAAAAATAGAATGAGAAAAGTATAAATTTTTTTTGCATCGTGCAATCTTCGATCATTCAAATGACAACCATAAAATCAAAATAGTTTTCAATTGTTAAACAAAAACGATGAAGATACTCTGTATTCGGCTCGATTTTTTCTGATTTTTGCTGTCTAGTGAAAATCATATGTTACAACTATTTTTTTCTTCGATAAGCCCCCTTATTTATTATTTTTATTTGCCGCTAATCTGCGTGGTTAACATGACATAAGTTAAATAATATACATTTCCTTTAAGATTGCATTTTTATCGCAATTGCATATTTAGGAGAAAAATATGCGTTCAGTTGTTTTATTGTAAATATTTGGAATATTGATTTTAATAAAAACATTTACTTTGAAAATGGAAAATATTTGGAAATTATTTGTTGAAAAATTGAAATGAAAATTTATCTTGGAAACAAATAAAGGTGAGTGAATAAAAATAAGATAAAATTTATTTTGGGATGTTTTTTTTTCTTGTGAATACCTCGATTGGCGGGAAATCCTTAAAATCAAGTATCATAAATTGAAGATGGTAAAAAATTTGGCCTGAAGTATCATGGGAAAAAACTAAAATAAAGTAGTTTGTCGATGCCAGAACGATCACCGAAGTCAGTGTTGCAACGGCTTCCCCATGATGAAACATTTCCCTAGTCCTTTTTATACTCCAACTTCGAACTAACTCCGTGAAATCTCATTAAGTTGCCAACATCGTTCCCTGTTATTATTATTACAAAATTAATTATCCGATCTATTCTGATCCTGGAGCTTGTACAAAACAATCAATTTATTTAGAAACACTGAAATCAATTTATGAAAAAAGAAAAAAAGACGATTTCATGGAAGCTTTTAATAGAAAAAATGCTAAACTACAATCCACTAGAAATTATTTTCTAAAATAAACTCTACTGTTCCAATTTTTTTTTTCAATATTCATTTTTGGGCAGCCTCCAACAAAATCGCGGTACATCTCTCATGCTATGTATTTGTGTGTGCATCGTCGCTTTTCCAAAAATTGAGAATTCATTTCGCAAATTTATTACATCAGTTGGTACGTCGAAATTTCGGAAGAAAAACGAGCATGGGGAATAGGAAAACAGGAGAATGCATATTTTACTCGAAATATTCGTACATTTTTGCATATCTCCACACATATATATATCAAAATGTATATGAGTTGTGTATATATAGTTGCATGATTCGCGCGAAAGAATTACATGTACGCATCTCTGGAGAGGAGAGAGAGAGACGTTGGTATGAGGTTTTCATCTGTAACGAATAGAACGTGATGGTGAACCTTTCCTCTCTTTCCCTTCCCCTTTCACTCATCTGAAAGGATAAGGGAAGTGCGGAGAGCGCGCAGAATTGTTATGAAACATAGGGGAACACATACACAGTCTTTATCTCATATTATTAAGTGTATATATATATATATATATATATATATATAAATATCCATATACGGTAGGTGGTAGCAAACGTACACGCTACTCTGCGCGATGTTTCTCGGCCTCGTAACTAGAGAAATTAGTTAGGAGATCCCTCGCGTGAGCTGACGAGCTTCCCTAGATACATATATACCTGCATTACAACTATCCAAGTACTAGCCTCCTCCCCTCCCTTCATCGTAGGTTCTTGGTCTCAGCCTCAAGTATATATATATATAAATTATAAATGGATATAATCTTCATGTACGTGGGTGTATATACATATATATATACACACACACACATTTATGGCTTGCAAATTGTTTAATCTTGAGGATTCGATGGAGGACTTGTCTGAAGCGAAGGAAGAGGCTCAAAATTACACCAGTACTTGGCCAGTTTACAACAGCTGGAATATTAATGAAGCTCGATAATATCGAGCTCATGAAGATCATTAGCACGATAAATATATTATGTCAGATCTACCTTAATTACGTATAATTTATTGAGACTTTACTGTGGCCGGTATATTATAAAAATAATCTAAAGCACATTGAGATCAATTAATTTGTATAAATCAGTGAATTAAATTTCATTTTTGTGGATTTTTGGTTTTCTCCATTTTCAGACTAATTTTTTATATAATCGTTATTGAATTCGTAGGAAGTTAACTAGTTTTTCATTTTATGTAGGAAAATGAACAATGAAAAAAAAAGAAGTTTTTCATACTCGATATACGGGGATATGAAATGGGACTGTTCTGTGGTAATAGAGCTGAACTCGCGACTCGATTGAAAATTATTTAATTCCATCCACATAGGACTTCTTGAAGGCAGGACCTCGAAAAACTGTTCCCCGATCGACTTCGCGAGCACGACATTAATAGAGCTCAAAGTTATTCCAATCATTGGTCTGGTCTATTATATTAGGTATATACTTATATGAATTTTATATATATATATATATATATATATATATATATATATATATACACATGAAGGTGAACAATTCTCATATTATGTACAGAAAAGCGTTAAAAAGTTTACCGAGAAACGCGCGAAAGGGGTGGAGTGGAAGAAATTCGTCGATTCTCGTGAGCAAGTGCTGGTCTTGCAGTTGGCAAACTTTTAATGGACTGACATATTTAAGACGAATAGATTCAGCCTCTAAAGACGAAGAAAAGGTAAATCAGAAAGAGAGGGAGAGAGAGAGGCGGGGGGGGGGGGGGGGAAGGAAAAGCAAAGAGCGAGGTTTGTTGTCCAACTTCGAGGTTCGATAGTAGAGTTGAATTGGCGAAATGGGTGAAAATTCCAAGTGGATAATGGATTAGCAATATGGGAGTACCAAGAGGCAGGGAAAATACCATTTGAGGATGTTATATCCGCGGAATGATAAAGGTTCGATAAATCATGACGACATCGAGACTATCGATCTTTTCAGTCCCATTAATATTTTCGTTCCAAGATTCTTCAAATTTGATCTCATTACCTTTTATCAAAAACGGGTTTTTTATAACTTTATTATACCATAATAAATTTACTGTTGCAGCATTATATTTATATTTATGATTTGACAATAAAAAATACATGCAAATGAGACAATAAAAAATCTCGATTTTAATTGCCATCGAGAAAAATTCTGGAACGAAATTTGTTTGACGGCGCATTCTCTGGCATGAAATTGCTTTTTCTACCCGTATCTAAAAGTATAAAATCTCAATCATTTCCGACGAAGTAGCGATGATGAATAGCACCTTACCAATTTATGCTGAAACGATCTCAAGAGAAAGGGTGAAAAATGTCTGCGTGTGTCATAAACAGATCAAGGGTCGTATTCGTGCAGTACAAAGTTGCAAAAGCGTGATTTTCGAATCGTAATCTACTCATGGTGACTTGGATGCACGTGCTTAAGGACAATAAAGGGCGGGATTGTAAGGGTGATATAAGTGTAATGTGCACTTAGTTGAGACGGGCACAGAAAGCTCTTTGGAGCAAAGAGAGTGTCATACCAACGTGCTTTCTATGTATACATATCGTCAGATGACATACGGAAGGGTCCAGAACTGGTGAAAAGCATGCAGAGTCCTTCACGTCTCAAATTGTGAGGGTTCAAGACTTCACGGAGAGAATTAAAAGTGAAAAATTACCGTTAGAGCAATAGAAACGGGGAACAACCTCGAATTTTTGCAATTTACACTTTGCACTTTGCACTTTGTAAAAATTCCAAACATTCAAGTTTATCCCCCGTTTCTATTGCTATAACGGTAATTTTTAGCTTTTAATTTTCTCCGTGTTACTGCCTAATAATCAATCTAAGTTGTAAATCTGTAGGATCCAAAAATATTTTTCTCATTATATTTTCATTCGCCAAGTCATGTAAATTACTATAAAAAAAAAAAATAACAAAATATTCGAAACCTATTGATCAGGGCGTCTTTGCTTCCTCGCTTAAAGCCTAACTGCAGGAGCTATGTTTTCAATCTATATGTGTCTCGGTCTAAATGAATCAAGGTTCGAAATAAATCCAACGTATACTACATCCGATTTTCACATGTGTAAGAGATTCATATATGTACGTGTATGTAAATAGTACTTTAGTTTAATACTATACGAATAAATGGAGTATTTCCGAGGTGGAAGCCTTAATTGCTTCACACGCAAGCACGGTCCTTAGATGGAACGTAAAGATCGAACCAAAAGTCCCTCTAGTTAAACACAGCGGGTAGCAAGACTGGAGTAGTCTGTCGAGCAATTAATCAGGTACTTGAATGTCTGTGTGTATGTTTGTGCGTGTGTTCCTTGACGGTATTCTGCAGGACTTTCGCCCTCGAACCGATTAACAACAGTCGGTATAATACTATTATATAAATTACGTGTATACGTTGAGTATTTAGACGAATGTATGGGGAACCCCACGTCAAATCTGCCTGAAATATGTTTCCATCGATATTTTAGTAAGCTGAGAAAATTAACTTCAGAACATAAGAGGATCTCAAAGAGGTTTGATATCATTTCAAAATTCAATGGAAGGAACATTCAAAAAATATACTACTCTTCTTCATTTTTCAAAATATAATACTTTTGATATACCTTCTTTGAAATATGTTGTAGTACTACGTAATATAAACTTATCCAGCAATTATTGTTACAATATGAATACTCAGACTTACGTCAAATGTGTCAAACTGACAGTGATGTTATGTAAAACTGGGTCTACATTCGCACCACCAAAATTCACAAAAAAAAAAAAGAAAAATAAATAGGCCGCAAAATAAATCGCTAATGATATGATTCATCGGTATTTTATTGCTATATGTAATCGACTCATTTGTCCAGTTGCCATTAATGTGAGAATATCATGAAAATAACAAATATGGCAAAAAAAAGAAAATTCTGACTACACACTTAGATAGATATGAGGATAAGAATTAGTACTACACACACGCACACACGCACACACACACACACACACACACACATTTATATAGTTATAGAAGCATAATGAGAGTTCCCATGAAGTGTAAAATAATAGGTCAGACTTAAAACTTCACTCTCTCGCGGGAGCTTTCGCACGAGGGCCATCATTTCTTTATCAGATGCACAGTCACGTCTCAAGATTTCGAGCGATCAAGCTGCTTACGTACAAATGCATGTGCATGTGCAGCATACACAATTAATATGCATGTACAAATATATAAAGGTTAATATATATATTTGTATAAAGTTCACGTCTTATTATCCTCCCTGTCTTCCTGGAAGCTTGCATTTTTCAATGATACAATTGTGGCTCATTTCGTTCAAATAAACCGCATTATCTGCAACGACAGAAAAGTGATAATTAGTATAGACAATCACCTCCGCCGTATCCAAAATAATCCCTGAAACAAAATATACCTGTATAAGTTGAAGAATGAAGAAAAAGAATTGTCTGAGTGGTACTTGGATGTTTTGGTCGACCTAGAGCATATCGTGGACCCTTAATCAACTTTCAATTAACCCAATTAGCCCATTAGCGTTCACAAAATAAAAAAAGAAAAAAAAAACGTTGAAACAGAATGAAGCACAGGAAAGAGAGAGGAAGAAGAGGAGAAGAAGGAGGAGAGAAATTGGAGAGATATTGCGGGCGATCTCACGACGTGAGGTAATACGAAGAGAAGAGCAGAGCACGTCAGCTTTCTCCACTGCACCGTGTCTCCACGACTACCCATGTGGCTGACATACATATGTACATATCCAGCAAATATATGTGTAATATCATAGGTATATATATATATATATATATATATACACGTGTATTTATACACATATACGGTCTATGTACATATTTGTACGTGTATATTATATACCGGAGCAGCATTACCTGGGTTCCGACTTTTCGAGATTCTTCGTACTCTATATATACAGGGTGTTCTCAAATAAATATGCTATCCGGTCGATCAAGCCTACGAATTGTGAAAAAAATATTAAAAATAATATTCTATAATGCATTATTTACAAGGACAGAGAATATTAGAAATTAACTTTTTGGTTGTAAGACGAAATGAATGTTAAGGCAGAAATAGAGCAACTATTTTTTTTTTTTAGACGCCCGATACACACATACATATGTATAGGCTGAAGAAAAATGCTTATTAGCTCACTTGCACAGTCATACGTACGCTCAGCAGTTTCGAGCAGCCAAAATAACGCGGTTCGCGACGTAGAACAATAGGAAATAAAGCGTACGCTTGCCACACAATGTATTTTTCTGGGTGCGACGAAAGACACGCTCTCTCGTTTTGTGTGAATTTTGTAAGAGTGTTTGTGTCAGAGCATTTTACTCTGATCACATATATTACGTTTATGCAGTGTTTGGGAGCCAAGTTTTTGAACTGCATTGCCTTTTTTCGTGACACATGTGTTTATATATATTAATACGTATATATATGTTCATGGAAACTTGGGGTCTTCATTGAAGAACGCTATTTGAATATTTGAATAAATAATTTATGGGTACGATATTATGATTTAATTAGTGGAATCGTTTCACTTCAATTATTATAGTAAAAATATTATTCTTTGGTCGAGCAGCTCAATTATCGAATTAATCTATGAGAATAAATAACAAAATCGTGTGTTTCAAATGTTTGGAAATATTTTTCATTTTCAATATTATATCAACTTTTTTTATTAAACAATCTATCAAGACGAAAGTTTATTAGAATTCAAACATTCCGAGATATACACATTTCACGTATTTTGACGATGAAAAGAAAAAAACATTTATATCAACTTCATTATTGATTTAAAATTCTTTTATATTATCGTACAAACGACTAATAAATAAAATGACTAACTAGCGTATAATGAAAAATATCCGAAAGAAAAAACTGCCAAATTTATAGTCGTTGCTTTATCCTTGTATTTTTTATATCATCAATAGCCATACGATTTCCCTAAATATATATATATATATATGAAACCTTCCACGTCATTTTGAACGGCCGTGGCCTCGACCATTTTTAATTTTCCTGAAATTTTTTTATAAAATAGTACCCCATAAAAGGAAATTCCACACTAATTTTTATATTTTCATCTCACGTCGTTCAAGAGTTACATTTTTTCAAAAAAACCAGCTTTTGGAAAGTTTCGAACCGTTCTAACGCCGATATATCTCTTAAGCTAATCGACATATCGACAAATGTCAATATATTGATTTTTTTTTATTCGGTTTATACTTTCATGAAAAAAAGGAAAAAAATTATCAATCATCGTTGTCAACGTTTTTTTCTGCATCTGAAGTAAAAACTATTTATTTTTTGGAGACGATTGCCATTTTTAATTTTTTTTCAAAAAAATCTCCAAAATTCTTTCCAAAAAATGGAAAAAAATTCTTTAATTTATTGGATCTGACTAAAAATTGTAAAATGAGTACTATATTTACTAATTGTACATGTGTACTATAATTAATACCAGTATTACTGGTGATGAAAAAAATTAATAAAAAAAATTTCGACGAAAATTGGAAACAACCATTTGATTACAATCAAACTAGGCTTAAAAATCATGCGATTGGTTAATCTTCAATTAAAATATGATTCATACAAAAAACTTTAAATTTCTATAAAAAAATGTAATTTATTCAACAAAAAATAGAAGAAAAAATGGGTCCATGATCGGACCAGCGTTAAAAATCGTATAATTGGTCATACTATTTTAGAGATTTTTTTTTTTATTAAAAATGTCAATCGTCTTTAAAAAAAATAGTTTTTACTTCAGATGCTTTTCATAAAAGTATGAACCAAAATGATATAAATCGATATACTGACATTTGTCGATTTGTTGTTTCAACAAACATTTTGTTGAATCAACAAATTGTGGCGAACAAAATGAAATTTGTTAATTCAACAAAATTTTTATTGATTCAACAATATTTCCGTTGTACTAAACAATATTTATTTAAAACAGCGAATTAAGTGGTTGAATCAATCAAATTTTTGTTGAGTTAACGAATTTCATTTTGTTCATCACAATTGATTAATTCAAAAAAAATTTTGTTCATTCAACAAATTTATTTTCTCAGTGTAAAATCTGGATTTTTTGAAAAATTATAACTCTTGAAAGACGTGAGATAAAAATCTAAAAAATGGTGTGGATATTCCGTCTATGGGGTACTATTTAACAAAAAAAAAATTCAAGAAAATTAAAAATGGTCGAGGCCACAATCGCTCGAAATGGCGTGGAATGCTTCATATATACTTATCGTGTAATGTATTCGATGACTTGTGAAAATATGCCTGCGAATCTTTTACTATGCAGCATAATACATATTATATTATTATATATTTATTTACATATTACGGGAGTAATTTAGCGGATAAGCTGAAGTATGATTTTTTCGTGGTTTTGCCACGGTTTGCCCGTCTCACTCCCCATCCATCCACCTTTCATACTTCTGAACTAATTTGCCTGCGTCTTCTTTGCTCCTTCGACACTCAAAACTCGTGGTCGACGGTATTTTACAAGAACCAACAGCACCATTGACAGAGATAGGTGATCGTTGGAGATCACAAGTGGTGGATAATCTCGTGACGTCACAGGAAACGCGTGGAAATAAAGTGAGAATTCTTCTCCCTCCCTTTTTCAGTTCTTCCCTCAAATGCGTATACATGGAACTAAAACTCGAGCGGCTATATAAGACAGCCTCGAAGCCTGTTCAGCTCCACATTATAACTTTTCCATTTCACCAACCCGCGTGTGTGTGTCGCATATATTTATAATTGTCGTAACTAATCACTGATTGCGCCGTAACTGTGCTCGGTTACGAGGAAAAAAATATAAATATCATGAAGATCTTAGTGCGCCAGGTAAATTAATTTTGAATTTTCATCATCACTCGTTATCAATTACTTATTCAATTTGGTGAAGTGGTGTGGACGATTTTAAGGCAGAAGTGCAATAATCGAAGAGCAAAATGATTCATGAAATCATCGCGGTGAAAATTATGACTCGTTTATTTTTTAGTTAATGAATGTTTGAATGTTTCTGGAGGAAAATCAATTTTCTTTATATAGAAATTAGCAGCAATTTAGGATGTTGGGTGAGGACAATTGGTTAATTACATTAAAGAGACCGATTGAGAATTTGCATATCTGAATGTGAGAGCAGGGTGGATTTAGCCCCAACAGAATGCCCAGCTTTCAAGATGAAAAATCTCATTTCCAATTTATTTGCGTCAGTCGTTATTAAAAATAGTGGTTGAAAATATTCTGGTATCGTCTGTTTCAATAAATGAAGAATATACCTGGCTTAAGCCGACTGACGTGTAATGCGTGATTAATGTAATTCAAGAGCTACCGGGACAATTAAAATAGGACGTACCCAAGAAAAGAAGTTTATCGGTTGTGTAATCTCGGTACCATATCAGATAAACGTTCCTATTGATCTTCATCGGGGTTCTCATGTGGCGATCCACATGAGTAATGAAGTTCCGCTTCAATGAGACGGATTTATTAATGATAATTACACGGTTGCAAAGCTCCTCGGTGAACAACATATTTACAGTGTTAAATTTCGTATTTGATCTTCTGCTCGTATTCAGTTGTATGAATCGGGCTTGAATATCAAAGCAGTGAAAATATCCCTGACTCAAATTTATTTTATAAAGATTCAATTTCTTGTTTAAATTTTCCTATTTTTTTAGTTATTATTGTATTAATAAATAAAAGAATGTTTTTTTTTTATCATTAGGATATACGATACCATTTTTATTGCAAGCTGCATGTTTTTCCGATTCTCGATCCCACGTTTATTGATAACGGCATAATTAATAGGGAACAACCCCCATTGTTTTTATCAGATAACAGCTTTGGCGTTGTGTTTCGGAGTGGTATACTGCGAGCCACCGCTGAACAATCAGTACGGTCCACCGGGTAATTTTCTAGGTGGAGGGGGTGGAAACAACAATAACCATCATGGTGGTTCTGCTCACGGGGGTGACGGTGGTGGCGGCGGCGGTGGTGGTGGTATAATCAACAGCTATGGAGCACCGGCAGGCGACGGTCACAATGGTCACAACCCCGATCAAGATTATATCGACAGTCAGGTAAAAACGAGTGACTTGATTTTCCTTTTAACGAAATTAGTAAAAAAAAAAAAATACACATTTTTTGAGAAAATAGCAAACAAAATGACATTTTCAGGATAATTCATTATCTTAATTACTTTTTTTCATTTTTTTCATTGGTCAACAAAGTTTCGTTTCTAGGAATGTATATTTTTTTTCTGCAACCGAGAACAATTGACATGTTACATTTATGAAAGTAGAGAGGAAAAATGGTGCGTGTGTTATGCGAAATATAACTGAGCTATTACATAAGGTCACACGCTTTCGGATAGCGAACATTCAATTGTTCTCCTCTTCATGTTAAATAAAATTTTATTTTTTTAATTGTCTGGTAGAGTTTATCGGGAAAAAAGTCAAGAGAGTGTGGTGTGGCCAATGCTATAAGTTGTCGTATTCATTGCCCCAAAAGGGTCACTTAAATACACTCTATATATTGATAAGAATGGCAATGAAAAGGAAAAGTTCCAATCTCGACTGCTCTCGACCTCGTTCCAATGTTAAATAATTCACTCTGCATATGTAGAGTGCGTGCTAATCTCATGTTTCGACGTAAAAAAATGAACGGCTTTCTTTTCTCTTTTCAAAACGACCTGCTGTTGCAAAATATCCGCCATTTCATTTGTGCTCTTTTTTCATCCCTCTGGAGGAAATTCTAGTATATGCGTGCGTGTAGGTGCGCGTTTGTGTACGTTTAAGTAGGTGTGACGGGGAAAAATGTTCTAAACGGACGCTCTTTTGCCCCCGAGGAGGGATGTATATTGGACTCAAATGCTGGGGGTGATTTTCTTCATGAAAAATAGAGGATACGGTAAAATAGCTAACAAAGCAATAAGATAGAGAGGGAAAAAGAAACGAAAGAGGGAAAGAAAAAGCTGGAGAGCAAGAGAGAAAAAAGGTAAAAGCAGGAAAAAGAAAAAGGAGGGGAAAAAGGGGAAGAGAGAGAAAGAGAGAGAGAGAGAGAGAGAGAGAGAGAGAGAGAGAGAGAGGGATCGGGAATACTACGGCATTTATCGCCAGTTGGCTAATCGGACCGGGAAATCTGAATTCCCGCATTACGAGACAAACGATGGTAAAGCATCTCGAAAGCGAGAGGGAGAGAGAAAATGGTGCACTTGTATGCATGGTGCGCAACGTACTCTTGCAAAACCACCCTCTGAAACTCCTCTTTGGCCACACCGGAGCCGTTTCTTCTCAGAGAGGTTACAAGAGAAAACGACTATTCTCTTTTTCTCATCCTTGCTTTAGGCATCCTTTATAAAATAAAAAAAAAGAAAAGCAAGTATAAAAAAATATAGCAACACCCTGCAGCAATATTACAAGACTCGTCTCAAACCAACGCTATCGTGATTCTGGTTAAATCGGAATTCCGCGAGAACGTGATTCTTTTCCATAAACCGAAACCCATGTACGCACTCGAAGCAAAGATGGAAGTACTAGCGTAGATTAGACTCACAAAATTCTCGTTATGGGATGCACATTTGTATACATTTTTACTGGTCATGGATTTAATTGATGTACGTTTTGTAGCACATAGAATTTAAGTATGATATTTACAATTCAAATAAAAATTAATAAGAGTGCGTTTATTAGGATGAAGTGCAGCGATAAGTTTTATTAAAATAACATTTCAGACTCGAGATTAGTTATTTGAGAAGCGTTTCATGCATAGTTAGAAAAATGACTTGGTCAGCGTTAAAACTGACTCTTTTATTAATAAAAATTAATATTAAATATATAAATATAATAATAAAAATGTAATATTAATAAAAAGTAAAACCTGCTGGCGAGTCAATTTTTTATTGAATCGTTTGAAATCTCTCAGAGGTATCCAGTTAAAAACTATAGAGAGATATGCGGATGGTGCATATTTGCCTCCATGTGGTCTAAAATTGTCCGAACTTCGCGATCACTGGCGAAAACAAAAAAAAATCAAAAACCGGAAAGCGTGATAAAAACAGAATAGTAAAAACTATTGGACCAAAAATGTTCCCGTTTGCAGTAATATTCCGTTAGCATTTTATCGTACATTTGTTTGCTATTTTGCAGCCAAAATCGTACGAGTTTGGTTACGCGGTAAAGGACACGGCGACGGGAAACGATTTTGGTCGCAGCGAAACGAGCGACGGCGAGACGGTACGAGGAGAGTATCGTGTACAACTTCCGGATGGAAGGACTCAGATAGTTACGTACACGGCCGATTGGAGAACAGGATTTCACGCAGACGTTAGATACGAGGGAGAGGCTACCTTCCCCGATCAATACAACAACAATAATAATAATAACAACAACAACAACAATAACAATAGTGGCTACAACAGTAATGGAAATAACAAATACTACAACAATAATAACGGCTACAACAATAACAATAACTTTGGATACAACAATAATGGTGGCTATAATAATAATCGGGGATTCAACACCAATTATGATCGAGGTACGATATTCGGATTGAGTAATTCACTCCAATTTAATTAACTATCGATAGGAAAAATAAGCGACTAGGGTTTTCGAAATGTAGAGCAATTACTCCATAAATTGAACTCTGTTACAATAATGGAGATCTGATTTGAATAAACTAATCGATTGGATTAATTAAGCGGAAGAAAAATGTGAGAGAGCAGGACGATTGAAATGTACTGGAAAATAAAATAAATTTGATATTTTAAGGTAATCAAGGAGGCTACAATTATAACGGTAATTACAACAACGGTGGCAACAATTATCAGTACGCGGGTTCAAATTCAATCGACAATTACAACGGTGGTGGTTACACCGGAAGTTCAGGAGGTTCTTTCGGCACGAGTGGACCGAGCTCGACCTACGGTACACCGAACTTTCACTAGACTCGCTCGTCGACGAGTCTCGAGGGAGCAGGACCGAGAAAGAGGGATTCAGAGAGAAAGTCCGAAAGAAATAAAATCGGGCTTTTTGAGGGAGGGGGTTGGGGTTGTAGACTCTCGAGAAAGCTCGTGGGTCACCACTAGTAGAGCCATCACGTGCAGAAGGAAAAGACCACACATTGAGAAAATGGAGAGAAAAAATAAAAACTTTTGATGTCGTCTTTTTCCATGTTTGCGAGTATGTGTGTGGGTTTGTGGATGTGTGAATGCATGCATGTGTGCCTGTGTATCTTTCCAAAAGAGTGAAAAATGAGGAGACGACGACCGGGAAAAGAATAAAAGCATGTGGCCTCTCGAGCTTGCGAAAAAGATAGAATCAGGAAGAAAGAGAGAAGAGAGAGAGAGAGAGAGAGAGAGAGAGAGAGAGAGAGAGAGAGAGAGAGAGAGAGAGAGAGAGAGAGAGAGGGCGGGAGGGAGGGAGGGAGGGAGGGAGGGAGGGAGGGAGATGAGGAGGGGAAGAGGGGGGAGAGAGAGGGGGAGAGGGGGGGGAGAGAGATAGTGATGATATAGCAGGGATATTATATAACGTGCTCGACGAACGATGATCGACGACCACATTTTATATGAAAAAGAGACAATCGAGCGTGCTCTTTTGGCATGACTATATACATACTTAAATACATAAGATATATATATATATATGCCCATATATACGTATGTATATATGTATACATATGATAAAGACGGGGGCTACGAATACATATATTTTTATATACATATACGTACGTATATATAAATATATATTTAACCGGAAGTGCCTTTTTTCCAGAGTCCTCTATAGAGATTCTTGCAAGGATGAATGGGTCTAGTAAACTATACTCGTGTGTACAGATTTTTATACTCCTTTTCAAGCTTATATGTTTCAATAAAAAAAAAAAAAAAAAAAAAAAACTTGGAAAATAATAGTGTTTCGATTCGACGCTTTTTTATTTACGCCAATAAATTATTCATGTGTTTTCTGCATTCGATTAATTACTATATCTTTTCTACATCGTGTAATCTATGTATTTTTTGGCACTATTGAAGATTTTTCAAATTTATGGCTATGTACTACGAATCCACAGATTCATTTATATATTGAATGAACATTGAAATTGGAGTAAGCACGTTGGATGGTTTTCACAGCTCACTCAGCGTGAGTAAGTAGATTGTGAGAGATTGTACTATACATCAAAACTGACTCTCGAAACTACTTAGTCACGCGGCCACGATTACATCCAATTATACCGGTGATCTTATCAATCTTATTTCGACGATAACTGCAAAAATCTGGGTCAATTGAACATCGTTGCCTATCTAGATATATACAACCAATATTTAATGATGTTCGATAATAATTCTAGTTATTTATTCTTTAAAGGTGCTATCTCGGTTAGAATGACGAAAGTATTATTTGCTTCGATAGGCTGTTACAAAACATTTATTTTTTTCGTACTCGTTACTGCTGACGTCACGTGGGACCGAAAACCTTCCGAAATTTGATCGCTCAATTGAGCGATCGTTATTAACAACTCGACCTAAAAATTTGATAAAAAAATTACTGGAATTTATAAGCCACCACATTTTTCAGAAAATCCCAGATATTGACGCTTCGTTAAATGATCAAAAATCGACCGCAATTCGTGATATTAAATATTTATAATATCCTATGAATTTGGGAGTTAACAAGAAGTGAACGACGAAAAAGATTTTTGCGCGAAATAATTGTTTGGGAGGTGTGTTATTGCACATACACTTTGCAATATATTTCATGAGCTTTCACTCTCATCAAGCTGTTTTGCAACAAACGTCATGAGAGAAAATCACAGAAAAATTCTTGGCGTGTGTAACTAACGCTCTCATTAATTGCACAATGGAGGAGAGCCTCCGGATGATCTGTGCAACTATGCACATTAATATAGATATAGAATATAATTCTGTTTCAGCCCACGATCGTCTTATGCCATATTCACGTGGAGGATTTGTGTTGCGGCATTCGTGGCTCGCATTAAAGCGAAATTAGCCACGTTTGCTTGGTCTTCTTTTCAGCTCTCGTTCATTCTCGAGCTCTATACATGTATCCATGTATCATCGTAATCGTCGCACGGTAAATATATATACATCCTTCTAGAATATTCTAACTGAAGACAAAACAATACTGTATGAGTCGATTGTACGTACTAAAGCTATTGCAATTAGCGCGATGAAAATGTGGGAGTGATCGATGATTGATCGTATCCTGAAACAGATTTTTGAATTGCTAAAGTGGAAATAGACGTATCGATTTTTTAAAGCTTATCTCAATTTACCAAAAAGTACAGTTATTCACCTAGGTATCGAAATAAAATTTGCATATTTTATTTTACAGAAAAGATGTGTTTGATGAACATTTTTATGACGCGAAATTCATAAGACATTCGGTATTTATTACGAGTTTAATTGATCTGATGGAACGAAGCCTACGATTAATATTTTTTTTACATTAGCATTGCGAAATGAAATGGTATTGTTGAATAGAGAGTCAGAGAGAAAGAAAAAGAGAGAATAAGGGATTGACGATCTGTTAATTTTGTCTATAATGACGAGTATAATTATAACTTCGAGACGAGGAAAGCGTGATGTGTACGAAGTAACAAACATTGTGGAAATTAAAAAAAAAACCTCGTTCTATCCTCTTCATCATGACTCCTCGGTAAAGATCCTTTGGTTACATTTTTAAATATTTCATTATTTTTATATTTTAATTAACATTAACATAAACATATGTAGAGACGTATTATGTGAGATTTGTACATATAAAGCCAGGTGGATGAATCGACTAAGTAACGGTAATATAATTGAACGCATCGTACATTCCTATAATACCCGTATCATTTCATTAAGCTTCTTGGATTTCGCATAGCACGTAGGTACCAAAACACGAGATATACCACTTAGCTCGAATTCGATGTAATTACGATTGAGACTCAATCGTAAATAAATCCGAAATTACATTATCCCATAAACAGTATAAATAAAAAAAAAAAATGTGATGAAAACGTGAAACCGTGCAAATTGTAGCCTCGCTTCCTCGTTATTTAATGACAAATTTTGCTTTTCTCATTATATAAAATTCTATGAGCGTGGCCAAATCGCAATAAACTCGTTAACTGCTATTCCGTAAAATCGTCATGTTTAGTTCGACATTGTCAAAAAAATTCGTAAACTTTGAAAATGATAAAAAGTAGAAAAATATGAACCCACTTTTTTTTTATTATTTTATTATTTGGGGAATAAATAATAGTAAAAATTATTTGAACGGATCCTCATTACTGTAGGTCAAACGTAGATCTCGAAAAATATTACAATAAAATTTTCCTTTTTCTCTTTTTCTCGGTATTTTTCGTATGAAAATTACGAGCGAAGGTACAAGAAAAAATGTGTAAATTTTTGTTTTTTCAAGAGTATATGCATACGCTGTTGGTGTGGCATAACCGCAATGCAGACCAAATTGCCGTGGACTCTGTCACTCGTAACGAGAGTTTCATTCGAAATTAATAAAGCTCGCGACAGAGTGCTTTCAGGATTCATGAAAATGCGTGGAGAACTGGACGGTTACATTCTCCATATTTTTCCTGTCCCATTCAACAAATTATTCGTCCAACCGAGAAAAATCTCCAACTCTCATTTTATTGTTACTGTTACTGCGTATATTATTTTTACTATCATTATTATTATTATTATTGTTATATACATAACCAATAGACATTGTGAAACTTTTGTTACTTAAAAAAATAAAAATATTTTTGAATATTGCATTTTCGGTACATATCTCGATTATTGGAGGTGAAATGTACGCGACTTTCTTGTCCATTTTAGCGTGAAAATATTTTTACACCTTTGTGAATACCTTAGATCGCGTATGTAGGATCAAAATATGAAACGAAACGAAATTGAAAACAGCTCAAGGAGTAACTGAGTAACACATGTTTTTCCCATCATTCATTTTCGTTTCATACAAAACCGGACACTTTTCGTCATGAATGTACATCGATTGTCCATTCAAGCGGATTTTATTGCATGGAGGAAAAGGAAGAAAAAGATTCGCGTTTTCACGTCCGTTGTCCGATCCAATGCACAACACAGGCTTGCACTCTATTCGTACGCAGATGCAGCTTTCGTGAATATGTGACGATATAAGATGCAGTTTTGTTGCGTGGGTTTTTTTTCTTTGAATCTCTATAGGTTCGAGATTTGATGAAGTTTAAGAAATGGACTTCGTTTTTAGGAAAATGCGAATTCGTCAATTAACATATGTATGATCGATCGATAAAAACAATATTTTATAAGTTATGTAAATTTATCAATTTGCAATTTTTTTTTTTTTTTAGAAATTTGCTGGAAACACTAGTACAGGTCGATTTGTTACTTTTACAAACTATTATTGTAACTATCGCCAAAGAAGAAATAGAAGAAAATGAGGCAGCAAATGCGCAAATAATTGACGTAACCTATTTGCGAAGCGTGAAACACAAAACCGTTAATTACGAAGATTTGAGATATGAGATGGAAGCCAATTCGCTTCAAGTACAACTGTGGACTCCGCGCTAAAGCTCGAAACTCTCAAAGCCTGAAAGTAATTAATTTATATTCTTGTGCGACAGAGGGCCACTCAGCCAAGAACTTGTACGAGTTTAAATAAACACGTGTAGTTATCGTATGGCGGAGGGAACGAAATTGCAAAACGGAGATAAAGAATACGAGTATATTGCACATAAGTTTGTATTTGTATACGCGTAGAGAAATTGTAATTCTGTAAGAAGTTGAGCACAGTCATTCAGATTAATGAAACAATATATATGAACATAAACATATAAATAAAAAGGTTTCAAATAACACATGAAAATAAGATTAAAATGTTAAGAAAACGAGATATTATTGGTCAGTCGATGCGAGAGACAAATTCCATATTCGCAGCACTGGAAATCCTAATGAAAAATGAAAAATTAAATTGCCCGAAAACAACCTCGAATAGAGTGCATCTCTCTGTGAACAATTATATCGAGAGAAG
Organism: Rhimphoctona megacephalus; assembly: GCA_963989365.1. Taxonomy (NCBI): domain Eukaryota; kingdom Metazoa; phylum Arthropoda; class Insecta; order Hymenoptera; family Ichneumonidae; genus Rhimphoctona; species Rhimphoctona megacephalus. The sequence continues at coordinate 18,710,243 of OZ022419.1, read as the reverse complement.
TGATATTTCATTAGCGATGGAAAATAGAGTAGAAAGAGAGAGAGAGAGAGAGAGAGAGAGACAAAGAAGAAAAGTGAAGGAGGAGAAGTAGACGATTAATTGGAAAGGCGAGAGTAGCATATACAGTTAACAACGTAATCGAATGAGATCATAATTGGGGAACTTTATGCTTTATACACAGCAAAATTGAACATACATACACGCACGTATTGTACATATTCGTGATATACACATACATTAGTTTATACATACATCATGTACATAATGCAACATGTCAATGTATTTCTGCATATAGTATGAAAACATTGAACATAAATCCATATAGAATAGAGAGTAAAATTAACGTTGAAAGAAGAAAAAAAATCTCCGAAATCAGAGCTATGAATACGTTTGGTATAACTGAAGCAATACCAGGGCCATATTCATGCTTAGAATGCACTCCAATTTATTATCCAGAGACCTGGACAATTGCAGTTTCCGTTATACAATGTTTAACTTTGAACGTGATAGTGTTCCGGTCTTCTCTGTTTGTACGTAGAAATAGGTTTGTGTGTGCACGTGTGTATATGTTTTTCATCTCTGTTTCTCTTGCCTCATTCCACGTTTTGTCCCGAGCCCATGGACCAGCATGTGTAAAATCCAGGCTGAACAGATTTTATGCGAGCTATAAATTTGTCCGAAACTCTACCGGTTGTCCAGAGCGTCGGGCTTTCCAACACACGTCCGTATCCACCATCACACCCGAACATTTGACAAATGTCTATTGAACCCCCCCTCTCCAAACTCCTCTCCCCGCGCCCCTTGCCCGTCGTCTGTATACGCTTTTGGATCCAAATATACACGAAGTAAAACACGTCTATCCTACTACCATGATTTTCCATCCACTTAAATAATGTTTATCATTTCTATTAAAAAAGAATTTCAGATATACAAGTACCCAAAATTGCAAATCTTTTAACTCTTCGCCATGCTTCATTTACTTCAGGCATGTAAATTTACGAGTTAATTTTGTTTTTATTTCAAACGGACAAATCCTTCTTGGTTGGAACGTTTTGAGATGATCTAATGTACAGCGGTCGAAATTTCAATATATTTTCTTCGGATGAACTCTTGGATTTAAAAATTTGAAGAAAAATTGCTGATTTTGTTACGGGTATGGAGAACTTTATAAAAAATTGAGACGTTTTTCAAATCTCACGAAAAAATAACATGCTTGAATAGACCCACTTTTCTTCACATCAATTTTTGACGCCAGTTTAATGTGAAATACCATTGGTTTACAGTCATTTATGTGCATATATATAGTACAATTTATGCAGACGGGGAACATTCCAAACTTGCTATTTTCCCGAAAGGCTTTAATAAATAAAACATCAAGATGACTTAACGAATATACATGTATATAAAAAATATTCACTCACACTAATAAAATACTCTTCACCGAGATTGGACACGCTCGTTGCCCCGGGATACGTGAATATATTTTTTAATATAAACGTGTGCATGTTATATACGGATCTTCGTGGTATGTCACGTGAGAGAAATTTTCGTGGCGAATAACTTTCATTATTATGGTAGTGAAACAGAGAATTACAACGGATGCACTACCATTTAAATTGCAGCTGTAGAAACTCTTTTTTGTACATTTAAACCAACGTTTTTTTTAACCAATGCTCAATTCATTCGACGTTGAAGAAAGGACGTACAAATTTTAATAAAAAAAATTAACTGCTAAACGAAAAATAATTTGGAACGACTCAATTTTTCGTTTTATAGTCAAGAGTTAAATAAGTGTCATGAAACGATCGATCAGTGTTCAGTTAGGGGCGAGGTTTGCCGTATACGTAAATAAATTTATGTGTATATACGACGAGACTTGCTGAAATGCGCAGGGATGTACATATTCCTTTAACTACCATTTTAACAAGTCCATGTATATAGATGAGACGATTCGGGATCTTACATAACTGAAAATATATAATGAGAAGGAAGTCGAGAATATCGATTGATCTCGTGCGAGTTCTGGCTTACGCTGACTGACTGCATGCAACTTGAAGCGTCAGAAATCCTTTTCTCCCACCCCCCCCCCCCCCTACAACCCCTTGTCGTCTGTTGCATTCTGTACAGCATGTGTATCTCGCGAGATATTTATCCGCACGCGACCTTACAGAATTTCTTAGCATCGATCTTCATGTGCTCTAGCAGAACCTATATAATATATAAATAAATATGTATATGGGGCATTCCATGCCAAACCGACCAGTCCGTGACCCCGACCTATTTTGATTTTGTCGATTTTTTTTTACTTTGAAGTAACTACTGAAAGGAGTTTTTAGGAATTTTTTTAGATTTTTATCTCAATCCGTTTACGAATAATGAATTTTTCAAAGTTTCGCACAACATTTTTTTAAATGCCCATAGCTTTTTCAACAACAGAGATATCAAAATAAAATAGTAGGTACATTTTTTTCGTTTTAAATTGTAGTTTCATAAAAAAAATACAAAAAAATTATCAAAAGTCAATTTCATATGTTTTTTTTTCAATTTTAATCCAAAGATATTTTTTTTCAAAACTTGGACCATTTCGATTTTTATGAAAAAATTCACTATTCTTCTAGACATATCTTTACGAGTCTCAAAAAATTCACAGCTTGTAATATCCATACCTTTTATTTTTTTCTTATTTTTTACCACGTGTAAACCAATAATGATTAGTTGTCAATCCTGAATTAAATTGTTTTATTATTTTTTTCCACTCATAATTCCATTTCTTAACAAATTATGAATAGAAAAAAGAATAAAAAAAATATTGGAACTGATTTCTGTTTTTTTTTTTTTTCAGTTTTCAACCAACATTTTTTTTCACAACTTGGGCTTTTTTGATTTTTTTGAAAAAAATAACCATCTTTCATGACGTAGTTTTACATGTCCCAAAAAATCCGCAGCTAGTGACATTCATGAATAAGGATTAATAATTGATAATCATTGGTTTACTTGTGGCAGAGAATTGAAAAAAATAGAATTTATGGATATCACAAGCTGCAGATTTTTTGGGACGTGTAAAAATGTGTCATGAAAGATGGTGAATTTTTTCAGAAAAATCAAAATGGTCCAAGTTGTAAAAAAAAAATGTTTGGTTTAAAACTGAAAAAATATGGAAATCAGTTCCAATATTTTTTTATTTTTTTTTCTATTCATAATTTCTTAAGGGATGGAATTATAAGTGGAAAAAAATAATAAAAATATATAATTCAGAATTGACAACTAATTATTTGTTTACACGTGGTAAAAAATAAGAAAAAATGTCTAGAATAATGGCGAATTAAAAAAAAATCAAAACGGTTCAAGTTGAGAAAAAAAAATTTGCATTAAAACTAGAAAACACATGACATTGACTTTTGATAATTCTTTTGTATTTTTTTTATGAAACTATAATTTAAGACGAAAAAAAATAACCAACTATTTCATTTTGATATCTCTGTTGTTGAGAAGCACTGAGCATTTAAAAAAATTTCGTGCAAAATTTTGAAAAATTCATTATTTTTAAACGAGTTGAGATAAAAATCTAAAAAAAAAGTCTGAAAACTTCTTTCAGTAGTTACTTGAAAATAAAAAAAATTCGACAAAATCAAAAATGGTCAGGGTCACGGATCGGTCGGTTTGGCATGGAATACCCCATATATAAGCGTATGTTTTTTCGAAATATTATTCATTTACATATATCTATATACATAATGGTAAAGTCTTGTAACTAATAGAGATATAACGGTTACAAAAAAAGTGGGAGCTAAGGACGCCGCGGAAAAGTATCTGGAGAAAATGATGTCTAAAATATTTCTGGTATATTAATTATACAATTTTCATGCCACGCAAGCATTTATGCTTTTCATATTCATCTCACCTGCCGCTAAACTTCCAACTTCATAAGATATATATGCACAGACATATATTTTCAACAGCTAAACGCTCATCATAACTCTTTCAAATTCGAATACACAAGGATTTATAAAAAACGGAGAATAATCAAATTATCGATAATTAACTGGCATCAGCTATTATTCTTCCGCTCGATCAACTTAATTCGAGCGAACCATTGTATCCCTCATAAAAATCTGTGTTACGTTAAATGAACAATGTTTTTTGCTTATTATAAATGGGTTTCGTAAAAGTGATTAATCAATTTTTGGGTGGTTCATGCATAATGGAAAAATTGATGATAACATTGCGCAAATTAATACTGATAGCTTTCCATTCGAATGGGAGTAATTAAACGAATAACGAGAAATCATAGCATCGGTCAGCGAGCTTGGAATTTACGGTGAATTTTACATCCAAGACCACACACACATTTCGAAATAAATGAAAATGAAAACGATACCTTTTTTTATCTGTCCGAGAATGGAGTAGAGCCCTTGGGTAACTCTGCATCAGAGATAAATTTTTTTTATAGCACAAAAATTTTTTGTTAAATCTACTCTCATCCGTTACACGAATAAATGAAAAATAAACGGAAGTTAGCACGAAATAATGAACGAACTTGCTACTGCATTACCGAAAAACATTCTTGACGAGTACGAGTGCTCTTTTTCGTAAGAACTTTTTTTTGTATAAATTTAAAACATTCAACGCATATAATTATTATTCGTGAATAATGAGGTACGACGAGTGAGTTTCCCTTATTATTTTATGTCGGACATAAATTGGTTCAGACCATGATAAAATTGTAACAGCAAAATTATTTCTTGTATTGTTTTCTCGACCATTCCGCAGTACGGAAAAAATATGTTTTTTCCAACAATGGAAAACTTTGAGGCTGCCTTCTGCGTGCATTTTTTTTATAAAAACAAAATTTAGTAACGGATAAAACCAAAGAAAATTACGCTCGGCTTTGATTTATCAGTTAGTACGGAAATTTTCAATTTTTGGTAATTAGACATGAAAAAGAGACATGGATTTCGGTACCTATTTTCTCGAATCGTTATCAGGTGCTAACTGCAAATTTTGGAATCTCTGGCTAAGATTTGAATGAATCGTCGTGACCCTTCGTGATAAAACAAGAGCAGAATAATGTAAAGTTTCTATGAGAAGAACGTTTCTTGATTGGTTTAAACTGAAAGAGTGTAACGAGAGAAAAAAACATTAAGAAAAAGTCTGCGATCTATATCGAAATATTGGCGAATAAAACGAGGATTCGCGATCGGCGTGATCCAGCGGGCACGCACGACCGATTAAAATCCATCGTGTATACCAGAGATTTGATGGAGAGTCATCGGCGGCGTGATGCTGTCGAGGCGCCCATAACTCATCCTCTCCTTTTTATGAATCTTTGTAGAAAACGAGGAAGAAGAAGCGATAGAGAAAAAGAGAGAGAATGAAAAGTAAAATGGAGAAAAATAATATTAGAGGAATAGAGAAAGGGAGAGAAAGATAAAAAGAGAGAAAAGAGTGAAGGGAAGATTATTCCGAGCATTTCCTTGCAGCTTCATTTTTTCCCTCTACCTCCTCCTCCTCCTCTTCCCTCGAGGATGACTCCCACAGAGTGGTATGACGTATAATACCGATCATCACCAACGGGGGCATCATCGCATATCCTAATGCACTCCCTAGTTATAACTGCAACACGTTGGTAGATGTTATAACGTAACAGGCCCCTCGTTCACGTGGATAAACTGTAACAAAGAATCGTCCGAGTATATAAGCCGAACGATGGCTCATCTTCTCAGTGCACTCGGACTCTTGGTACAAACAGCAATATGATTCACCTTCAGGTATGAGATCGGTCCTGATACTAATTCATAATCATTCGATATATACAGCTAAAACCATTGTAATAATCACATTAATTATAGAAATAATATTAATACTACATCAATGATACAAATAATTCCTTAAAATTCATCGAGTATGTCGCATAAATTCAATAGTAGTATTAATATAAAATCAATTATCCATCCGATTAATCCAAAAATAATCAGTATCCGGGGTAAAGTTACACAAATGCAGTTTCACCCCGAACGTTGCTATGAATGTTTTAGATCTACAAATGCAGAAGACTTATTAATAACATTTGGTAATTATCGCGCTAATTGTGTTAATGCCAGAATAAGGGTGGAAAATACGGGTAAATGTAAGCAAATCGGAGATAATAATTTCCGTAAAATCAAAACAAAATAAATATCTCATAATTATTATTATCGCTGACTGGTATCGACTGATTTTAATTAAAATCAACAATATAGTCAATCCATACAAACAAATGCGTAAATCTTTTTATTAGTAATAAGTAAATTTGATATTGCAATAATGCAAGTTGAGTAGAAAAAGGACGAAAAATAATTTATTAATAACAGTCCATTAATAATACCTGGCGAATTGATTGGAATTCTATATTACCAATAATCACCCCAAACCCATCAAAAAAACAATAACTAATATTATAATTTTTAATATAGTAATGAAAATTAAAACACAATTCAATATAAATACAAATATAAAACGATTGAACATATAATCGTAAATAATAAGAGCACGAAAAAGAGCTGCAGGCAGTGTAAGATTGATAATACATTGTGCTCGGAACTGGATAATTAATAAACCATAGTGAACAATTCGTTTCCGCGGTAATATAAGGTCACATTATACATTGATTATACAGTCGAAATTCTATTATCTTAAACGTTCCAGTATATTGGGCTTTTAATAGCCTGTATTGGACGTACGGTTGTGGGGGGTCTCTTGCCGGACGTTGGGCCAAACGGTGGTTATCAGTACAACAGACCGAGTGGTGGTCAGGATTTTGGTAACACCGTGAGTGGCGCTGGAGACCTCGTTGCTGGCAACAGACGACCAGGTTACTCCGATCGTTTCGGGTCTGGTTTTACGGGTAACGGTTTTGGAACGAGACCCTCGACGGCTTACGGTGTTCCGTCCTCCTCGTTTGGTAACAACCCTCTTGCTCCTGGCTCTCCAGGCCTTGGTAACTACAATAATAACGCAGGTCCTGGCTTTGGCAATCGACTGACCGGAAGTTACGCTCAATCCGCCGGTGGATTTACCGGTGGACCACAGAACGGAGGTTATCAGCAGGCAAACGGCGGAGGAGGATTCCCCGGCGGTTATCAGACAACCGGAAGTGATGCATATTACCAAGGAGGTGGACGATACAATGACGATGGAGGCAGGGTGAGTAAACCTTACACTGATAGCCTCATAAAAGGCTTTTTCAATGAAAAAAACTTGTTATTTATTCTTTAATATTTAAGTGACTCATTTTGGCAAATGTATGTTAAATCAGTAACAACATTCGTTTATCTTTTAAATGGTGAATTAGATGATGGTGCTTTTTGAATCAAACAAGAATGCTATTTTATAACCAATCAAGAAAAACTTGACGTTTCATAGAAATTGGAATGTCTCAGGTGTATTTATACATAAATCATTTATTTTGAGGTGACTTGTGCAATGTTGAAATTCGAACAGTGCAAGCAAAGCTTTTTGCTCGTATTTCCTATTGTTTTCCGGTGCGCGGTTTTGTGACTGTCACCCCTGTTAACCTTTCTCAAAGTACGGAAATGAAAGGGGAAGGGACGGATGTGTACCATGGCACGGTGATTAAATTTTCTGTTCTCCGACAACCACTTTTTTCTCTAGGATGGAACAATTATGAGAAATTGGTGAATTTCTCGAAATGCAATATTTTTCGATTACTCAATGTCAGAATGCACATGCGAATGATTACTAATGGAAAAAATAAAATAAATGAAATAAATGCATAATAAAATACAGCTGCAATTAAGCCTTCTCAGTTTGCAGACATGTATCGATATATTTTCTACCAACGTATCAAAATTCACGTTTTAATGCTCTCGAATGATAATGGAATATTTTGCTCGATCGACCGTGTAACTCGAAAATTCCATGTACCGTGAAAATAATTCATATTAGTCTGCGGAAATTTTCACGATTATACGATTCGTGGCTTGTATTATATATTCTCCGTATAATAATATATCAATATAATGCACAAACACATCGGGGCGTATTTTTCCAGTTTGCAGGGTTGTTCGGGCGTTATACCAAACAGTTCTCTTTCCGTATGGTTCTTTGTCTACTTATTCCCTATATAAATGTAAAACCCGAGTATATGTATGTTTTTTTCTGTTATCCGCTTAAATATTCATTCGAATATCCGCATTTTTTTTATCCCTTCCTAAATCTTCCCCCGAACAGGCAACATTTTTCTTTTTAGTCTGTTTTATGTGCTTCTCCTTTATCACGATTTCACGAAGCACAAACGCAGCAAGAATCGGTAATCCACTTGTGGGTGATGTATCCCCGTAGTTTCGTAATTCCGTATATATCAAACCCACCCTTATTGGCTCAGTTATTCCCTCCCTTCTTCCATTCTTTCATTTTTTGCTTCTTTATTCTGATTATTCTCATTATTATTTATCGTTCTCTATCTCGTCTCCGGAACGAGTATTCTTTTTTTCATATTTCTATTCTTTTTCGCTACTCTCTTATCCTTGAAAGCACAAATGGGATGGACGTTCGACGAAAAAAACAAAATGAAAAGCAAAGAAAAGTGGGCAACGAAAGCGGAGCTACAATTTATCCGCCAGAAATTGCTGAAGATTTTTCAACCCTGCCCTTCGACCATTTCACTGACTCTCTCTCTCTCTCTCTCTCTCTCTCTCTCTCTCTCTCTCTCTATCTATCTATCTATCTATCTATCTATCTATTCTTCTAGCTTTGAACCTTTGAGTCTATACATTATTCTACACTCTGGCGCCATGTTCTAAATGCTATATTTACTACGTACAAATCGATCTGACTTTGCTCGTAACAATCATTCACTCTTCTCCAATTAGGATATAACACTTTTTCTTGTATTCTCTTCTTATTTCGATGCATGGCCGGAGAAAAATTACTGATCTTCTTTCAAAAAGATCCAAACATCCGGTCTCATTTATATTCCTAATTATTCGTAGCTTTATCTGTCCCTAATATCGAACTGCGTTTCACAATAATTTTCTCATGATTAAAGAAGTTTTTGACACGTTGCGTTCAGAAATTTTCTTATCAGACTCAAATTATTTAGAATATATTTCGGAGCTTTTTGGATGTAGTGTTCTCAAATTCTTATATATACAGCAAGTTGCGAATCGATTGCTATAGATTTGTGAGGATAAATATTCGTATAGATATAAAAAATACATAAATATGTCGATGTGTGTACAGCCACGTCCGTACAGTTTCCAATACGAGGTACGTGATCCTCCCAGTGGAAACGACTACGCCCAGCAGGAGAGCAGCGACGGTAACGTCGTTCGTGGTGAATATCGGGTACTCCTACCAGACTCGAGGACTCAGATCGTAAAGTATACGGCCGACGATGCTAACGGATACAACGCGGACGTACAGTACGAGGGACAGGCGCAATTTCCACGTGGTGGGGGCGGAGCAGGAGGAGGAGGTGGTCAAGGTGGTTATAATCAATTTGGTCTTGATGCAGGCTATCCGGCAGGCGGATTTGGACCGGTCAATAACTATCAAGGGGGTAATTATCATCTTTACATTTGATATCTGGAAGAAATGTCATTTTTAGGATTCTCATTTATATCATTCGAAAGGGAAATTGAGCACTTTTTATCAATTGCTGTTAAAAATGAAAGCAAAGTTGAGCAAGACAAAATGATCTGAGAGTTTAATGTTAAAAAGGATTTGACGGTTGTAGTTCTCAAATATGACAAAAAATCTGGGAAAATTCATTATATATATGACGTATTTTTTCTTTGAATTTCATATTTAAATGCAATCCTACGGTGTTTGGGAGAAACATGATTAGTTTCATTCATTTCTTATGTTCGTATCATGTCTCTCTCAAACACCACAGGATTCTACCTCAAGAAGAATCGAATGTTGCAGCTCTTAAAAGTGGGTGGAAAAAAATTTTGGTCTAAAACGTATTATACACATTGTGATTAATTGCAAAAAAACCATGATTTTTTACAATGCCATAGTTTTTTTCATTATAAGTATAGCTCATTGATTTATTCATATATTTGTGAAATTTCGTACCGTACCGAGAATGTTATAGACTAAGATCATATCGGATCTAGTCATCCAAGTGTAAATAGAAGTTGAAATAGTTCACATGAAGGCGAAATTTCTTCAAGGATGGGGCACCGTAGTGTGTACTGAAACCCGTTAATTCGCTTGAATGGGTTTGTACAATTTCCCATACATTAAATTTCTTCATATTTGAAGCAGATTGAAATAGCATTAAATGTCAAATTCCATTGCGATTAAGTCCACAATATTTTTCTGTTTTTTTTTTTTAATTTTATTGGTGGCTTATGATTTTTTAATGGCGGGAATTAAAAATGGTCCCATTGTCAAAAAAAGTTCCGTTCCCACGATCGCGATATCATGCATGTATCGCGGATCATTGCACGAATTTTGCGAATGTATCGAGGAGTGAGTAAACGAGAGAACCAGTGAATGAAAAAAAAGGTATGAGGTGGTCGTGCGGGTGGGGAGTCTCGAGGGTTGAATACGTGCCTCCATGAAGCGCATATTTGACATTTGCACGTTTACTTTTTTACCTTTCTCGTATAATCCTTCTCTATTTCAGTCACTCAACCCTCTTTTCTCCCCGCCGTTACCCACCCCTTTCTCTCTCATTCCCTCTTACGCTCGGATTTTTTCACAGATTTGTGACATAACGGTGAGAGGTCGTGAGTGAGAGGAAAAGATAACGGGTTGGAAAAATCATAAATATAAATGAGATTTTCGTGTTGGCGACAGGTAGGGGTGGTTTTACCGGAGGTCTCGGGCCTGGTGGGATCTTCCCGAGTGGCGGAGGCATAAACCCTGTTGGTGGCGGCAACACCGAGCCTGCAAGCAACACCAATCGATACTTACCACCTGGTAACTCTGGTTATGGCAAATGACCGTAAACAATAATCGTCCTTTCCCTTCATCTTCTCCCCCCCCCCCCTTTGCCCCTCTCTCTTTCTCCAAATGTAACGCACTCGAGTTCTGCGTGATATTTGAAATCTTCGAAACATTCAAGCATTATACATGTATACATATTTAATGATCTCGCCTGTTTTCGCAGCAGAGATTGACATCTCGCCGCTGAGAATAAATAAATAAATAATAATCAAAAACTCTTTGACGATGCATTTTATTTGTTACGGATTTATTATAAATTATCTGATCAAAAATTGTCTACCGCCTATTATCGCGTATTGAATATACAATGGCTGTACCCGCGGCTTCACCCACGGCGAAAAATATTTATTTTCAACTCAAATGTGATATTAATAACAAACCAATCCAATTCATAAAATATTTAGTTATTTTTGTACGAATAATATTTAATTTGTTGAATATTTGGATTTTGTTGAGATAAAAAGTCCACTAATATTCTTCTCCGCGAGCACAGCTGTACCCGTGCAAAGTTTTATGATGACTGGTAGCTCCGCGGAGACGTGATTGAGTTACAAACAAACAGAATTTCACATTCATAATGTTAGTAAGGAAATAAGGATTACGTGTTGTATTAAGCCTTGTCAAGGTTGTTCAAGTTAATATTTCCTTCTCTTTCCATGGTCTTTCTGCTCTCTCTCTCTCTCTCTCTCTCTCTCTCTCTCTCTCTCTTTCTCTTCGACAAACACATTAAATCCATCTTTACAAGGATGGAGTTAATGTGTAAAAAAAAGGAGGAAGAAGATAAACTCGGTGTTTCCAGCCTCGATAGAAAACAACCCTTGAAAAGCTTCTCACGAACGAGATTCAAGCAAACAGAGGCAAGATACAAACGAGTGTTTGAAATATTACCTTATTTGTAAAATTTACAATTTATATATGCGAACAAAACGATATATTTACTATATTCGCCTTGTACATTGTTAAATCATCAAAAATTTAGTCACTTCTCTTTTATTCCTTCCCACGAAGCGAATATTCATAGTAAGAGAAATTTGCGTGTCTCATTCTTTTACGCTTTTATATATAAAATGCACATGTTGAGTGATTTGAAAAGCCGTTAATGGAATATTTAACCTTGTGACGAATAAATTCTATACGAGAATTTAGCATGACTAAGTGGTCACCCAACCAAGTATTGGCCTCACCCGAAGCTGCACCCATCGCTTTTCGTCGACCTATGAATATTTATGAGCCAGACAAACAACTTGACACATACAAATCTTGCGATTGATTTTTATCATGCAGCGTTACTTTATTAATTTCTGGATAATTCAGTGCCTTGCTAATGAGCCACGAATCTGAATAGAAGCATCCTTTGTGTATGCATTATAAGTAAGTGTATATATACACACCTAGACAGATGTATAATGGCGTGAAGCTGAGCGAGGAGAAGTTCGTGACCCGTCTAAGTGCATTAGACAGAGGACCAAACCTCCGTAACACTCATTGGGGGAAGCGCTACTATTCGGACAGGGCAATACATTGTGTCCGCCATGGGAGCAGTTTCAAATGATGGCCATTTGTCAGAAACGTGTGATAAGCCGAAGACTTCTTGCCCCATGTTGTCCCATCCACTTTATTTCTATTCTCTCTACCTCCATTTTACTTCACATTCTTAACATATATATATTATGACGGGGGAAAACGGGATAGGAGGAACGATCCGAAAAAATGCGGCAGGGACTGAACCGGGGTTCGAACCCGGGACCTCTCGATTGCCGGTCGAGTACTCTCCCAACTGAGCTATCCAGGCCGCCTGCCACACTTAATTCGAATCGCTCCCGTAACGTGGTGTGCCACCACGTTACAATCCCCCCCACCAGAGTTGATTCCGTCTCCGACGGGTCAACTCGTACTCTCCTTACGGAACTGGGGATTCAAGGGGTACTACAGACTGGGATTGTCTGAGGGACGGGGTGCTATGGGTCGAATGGGCCGTGGGGGAGGGGCAGGGCTAGCTTGGGTTGGGGCGGGGAGCTCGGGGAAGGTTCCACGGCAACCACGGCAAATTTTGAAATAAATTTAGTCGTGATTGTTCAGAGGCCGTGGCCCTCTGTTGGGCGCCAGTTTATGACGGGGAAAAACGGGATAGGAGGAACGATCCGAAAAAAATGCGGCAGGGACTGAACCGGGGTTCGAACCCGGGACCTCTCGATTGCCGGTCGAGTGCTCTCCCAACTGAGCTATCCAGGCCGCCTGCCACATTTAATTCGAATCGCTCCCGTAACGTGGTGCCACCACGTTACAATATATATATATGTGCCCGAGCTGTACCCTCGGCTTCATCCGAATTTCGTTACATAAATAACTCTAACAATAGGAAAATAAATTGCAATTGCAGCAATAACTTCGTCCATGCCCATTGAAAGATCGGGGTTAAGTCAACACTATTCTCTACCAAAACCATCTGCGAAACTCCAGTATCAATATCTGCTTTTTCATTCATCGCTCAGCTATGATGATTTGGATTTTCGGCCCTTTCGAGTTTTCGAAAATCGTATTAGAAGCGATTCGGATGGAGTGCGGACTTTCTTCCGACTTTCAAAATTTCGCCATTTCTTGAAAAATTTAGATGTTAGGGCATAAAACAGATATTTCACCATCTTTCAGCAAGTTTTTCGAATGATAAAAATTCCCAACCATTCATAGCGATAATATCAAAAAAGCAGTAAAAAGATTTTTGGTTTGAAGCCAAACACGCAAAAATGGCACTTGCTTTAACGATTAATCAGCATTTTTTGATTTTTTGCGAATTGTTTGACACTTTGGATCGTTATTTATCACAGTGGATTTTTTCTTTCAATTGATGAGTTAACATTTATTATGCCGAAATCAATTACAATTACTATGCTTATATTATGATGATCTCATGTGTATTTATGAACGTATGTTTGAGTTTAGATACATGATGCAGGAGCTTTAATTGCCAAATGGCTGCCACTAAATGTTATCCTATGTACTTTTTCATTCCCTATCACTCTTAATGTTGCCAATCTTGGTTATATATTTAACACAAACAAAAACACACAATATTCACGGCCCAAAGTTGCTTTATAAATCTGGTTGTTATCTATGCATGTACTGTAATATGTAATATGTAAATAGTACGATTCAAAGTGTAGCATTGCAGTACGTATATTGTCACGAGAAAAGCGTGAATTTAGGGGTTTATTGTCGGATAGATCGTAGCTCGTGTCAAGCTTTGAGACTCACAGAAGTGTGGTGTTAAACTGTGAGGAAAAAGAAGAGCGAGACAAAGAGGGAAGCAACAAAATAGCAAGGAATCATGCAGAATGGGGTGGTAAACGGAGGAATAGAAGAGGGAAAGAAAAAAACTTATAAAACGATTGAGGATTGTACGAGGTTGGATTCGAGCCAGACAAGCGACCTCTGTAAGCTTTTGCAACCCTGCGTGAATCGACATATACGTTGTATACCAGTTAATACAGGGTATCTCAAAAGTCGGTTCAAAGTATTTGCAGAATAGGCAGATCAAAATCAATTCGAAAGGCGATAATAAATTAGAGCCAAAAATAAGTGTGTCTTGATTTGAAACGTAAATGTGTAAGTTCCTTATTTTTTTTCATTGAAACGTTATATATACGGCAGCAAAAACGTGACTGTTTTGACTTTTTTAAGTCTGTCGTTAATTCGTGAAGACTTCATGAATTAAAGATTAAAGAAAAACGCATAAAAGATTATCATCGCGAAATTTGCGTTTTATTTGAAGGATTTAAAAACGATAAAGCTTTCGGGACACCTTGTACACCGTTTCTCCCGGTTTTCTCACTGGCTCGTTTTCTCAACCTCGTTGTATACCTGTCTCGTGGTACGACGGGCAACCAATTTAGAACCGGACTGCTCTACTCCCCCTCCTCTTGGCCCGAAAACTCGACCCGCACAGCCCCCTCTTCATTCGTGGACTAACCAATTATTGAAAACTAACCAAAGTCTAATTACACAGCAACACGCGAGCTTTACCTGTCCTTTGGTGCTCGCCTCCGAACGCCAGTGACCGAATTATACTTAAGTTTTGACACACCGTTAACGATAAATGGGCGCGTCGAGCGAGTGAGTGAGTGAGAGAGAGAGAGAGAGAGAGAGAGAGAGAGGGAGAAATCGGTGTTTGTGAAAAGGAGGACAAAAGAGGGTAAATGGGTGAAGGGCTATGAACAGGCAAATTTATTTCCTTGCTGTATATTTTCACCGATGAACAAAAGCTTTTGTTCACTGCGAGCTTATAATTAACGTGTCAACGCGCTTGTTTCACACAAAAACTTTGTAAAGTCAGTAAATTTGTGTTTCCAGGATCTCGATCCAACGATGAATTAATTGCACATCCTTGGAAAATTTATGTATTTAAATAAAAACACTTTTTAGAAAACTTCTCTCTGTTATGCGTGCAATAAATGCACGCATAACAGCGTGCATTATGAGTGGCAAGAAAATATTGAATGTTTATTCAAATATTAGGAAAACAACGAAACTTGATAAAATTCTTTATCTCATTTACTTTATTGTCTTATGTCGTAATGATCTCTATTGATATATTGTAGGTTAATATAACATTTTATCGTCTATCTTTTCCTGCACTTATAACATTTAGTGGACAAAACCTTTCCACTTCCACCAGGTGATTAACAATTTCTTTTTCAATAAAACGAGATTGAAAAAGGTTACAGCGTACTCAATTTAATGTAGTGGGCGCCCGTGAGATGGTAACCCGTCGTGCACCGTTGTAACTTTGGTAAAAAGAGGCCAGGCACAACACACGTTCATGCGGCTCATGAAAATCTGTGTTTTAATCACACTACATCTTCCGCTAATCAGAATAAATTTCATTGAAAAGAAAAGTTAAAGAAAGAGAAAAAAAGTTTTCCGTTGCACTTGCATATAACCTTCGGAGGATTTTTTTCCAGCCTTTTCAACGCCGACAATAGCCATCGTATCTTCGTTTAAACCACCAACGCATAGATGTAAATAAATGTCAAAATATGTTGCGAAAAGGATAAAATATGCGCGATGGAATTCTCACGAGATAAACATCGTGGAATTTGGATAATAAGATGTAGATGATTGTAATTAGCTCCGAACGTTTAACAAAAAATTCGGATAAGAAAATCGCGATGGATCATGCTGCGGGGGGGGGGGGGGGGAGGGCGGGGGAGATTGGAAAAAGATGAAACAGAGTGGACGTTGGATTGGCATAATCAGCTTTCTTCACGGGCCATTATCCCTTTATAATTACAGGACGTGGCAGTTTCCCCTTTGTCCCACGACTTTGCGCCGGGGTCTTGATCTCCTTTTACATACACTGAGGCTATTCTTACTCAGTTACTGTGCAATCTCGTAACTGGTGTTCTCTTATTATTCCCTCATTCTCCCCGTTGTGGTCTAAAAACCTCGACAAAAATGCAACTAGAGGACACGCATGGATCTCATTGAGAACAAGCAGATTACGACCCATTTATTATACGCTTATCACAAAAATCGATAACCTAAAAATTAAATTAATATCCATATTTCCTCAAGGATTTGTTCGAAATAATTTATCGATAAACCGTATTTTTTTTTACTTGTATGACGAATATGAATTATTATTTTATAACAATGCCTTTTGAATACCTTAATTCATTTTATTTTAATCATTGTAAATACGTCTAGAAATGTTGCAGCAATCGGAATCCAAATCTCGCACAATTAATGCCTTTCGATAATTTATCCATCGAAATTCGCTCCGACGTTGACTGCATATATCGATTCATTAGCCTAGGAAGTCGTGCGAAATAGTAGGTGACGGAATTTATCGAATGATTGACGTAAATGTAATCGTATTTCGAAGGTATACATATGTCGATATTGAAATGCCTTAAGCCAAAGGTAGAATTTTCGCACATATTAATGGTATTATGATTATTACCACTATTACTACTATTATAATTGTATATTGAGGTCGTTGCTTATGTACACACAGGCGCGCGCGGCCGTGTTGGTTGGTCCCATGTAATTTATTGATAATCTAAAACATAGAGAGTCGCCGTAACAGTTTCTGTTCTAATTTGCATTTTCATCTCTGTCTCGCAGCAGTAGTCACTCAGATATTCTGTTTGATCCAAAGCATATTTATTATGGATTTACATCCACAGAAAGCTTAATTACAAAGCCAAAAAGGCGTACAAACCGAAATTTATCGTCAGCAAGTAGAAAAGATAGGAACTCCTGATTTTTAGACAGTCGTATATATACATGTATACATATGTGGCGCAAAATCTCACGTCCATATAGGTATGTGAATATTTATGTATTTCCACATATTATGTACATGCTTGAATATCTTGCCTCATTCCGGTTATTCCCCGAATCATGCAAATATAGATGAGGAACACGTGAACGCAGTCTCGAATTTCTATTGAATCGGAATCGATCGGACATACGATTTGGATTTCGATTTCACGAAGTACACCGAATTCCCAAATACATGCATCTCATTGATCTATATACGCATATGCTCTGTGTAGCTTGTAATGCACGCTTCCCGATTCAACTCTTCGAAGCCGTTTCATAACTAAGGCCCGAATCGTTTACCGGGAATCCTCCCAGACCAACTCTCTTTCACGTATCTCTCTCTCGCTTTTCCTCTCTCTCTCTCTCTCCCTCTCTCTCTCTCTCTCTTTCTCGTTCTCTTTCTACTGTTGATCCTAGCAGTTAATGGAGAAATCCGACGGCTTTATACCGATCGACCGCTTAAGAGCTTTCAGTTTCGACCAACCGCAAAATTGATAGTATCAATACTATATGAACTTGCAGTGCATTCGTTGCGTCAGTATTGTTGCGGGCTCTGCCAAAAGATACATAAATGACCACGATCCCTTGAAATTTTATAGGGCATAACCATTTATGGAAATATAGAAGGATATCTAGACTGATTATTAAATATTCAACAATATTGTTTCACTATGCGTCAATTTTCAAAATTATCCATGTTATATTAGATTATTTGATGGAGAATTAAACATGAAATTCTTGTATTAACTAAAGATTTTGTTATCTCATTGCTTCTCTTTTATCGACAGATACTCATGTTACAAAATACGAAAGTATTTCGTTTCACCATTGCCATTTTCCCCCAATTATCTTTATCTCCCTTTTTCAGAATGCGCCAAGTTCGGAAATGTATATATATTTCGATAGTGTTTTTATTACTTTCTTCCTCACATTTTTCTTTCGATCTTCGTACATCCTATCAAGCTATTTTTCTTACCGGAGGCTAAACCTACGTACGCATCAACCCACACATTTTATAACATCATGTCACGATCGTGCTAGCGAAACAGATCGCGTCATCGCCTCTCACCGTTTTGTTATCCCGATCGACGGATTCTCGCTGTCTCGTGCGTTATCAGCATCTCAGCTATGGATCCACTAACTCCACCTGAAACTTTACTTATGTATTCTTTTATATCTACTCGCCGTCCTTTTTCGAGGTAGCCCAAAACTAAATATGCATAAACATACACGCAAAAATGAAGTAATGCGTCATTCGAATTCCTCAAAAAATAGTCATTTTTGCCCCAATTCCAAATGAAAATTACAATGTTTTTATAAAACCCTAGAGTGCTGATGTAGTGCCAAGAATCATGGTGTCATTGGATATTTTTTTATATAATTTTCTCTTCTTGCCTAAAATAAATTTCCTGTGTTGAATTGCATATTGGAATATGGAAATAAGAATTCACTTGTCGATCCAAAAACCAACAAATTCCTCTTCACCTTCATTTTTATCTCAGCACGTCTGATTGAATTCTCTTGACAACACGAAGAGAATTTTATACAAAGAATTACTATGTTTATATTGTGGTGTGGTACCATGTCGATCGTTGTGAAAAAATTTACTATGTTTTTCTATTCAAAACATAGTCAATTTTGCTCAGAAATGGTGACATGGTTCCACACCGCAATGTGAACATTACAATTTTTCGCGTAAAATTCTCTCCGTAAATTAGTACACTGTAAAAAAGATTTATTCGATACAAGTAAATCGATTATTTGTATATTATCCAGTAATTCGATATTCGGATGTAATGAATACATCTTTGATTGAAATAAATTTATTTGGCTTAAAATTGATTTATTTGGCGCAATGTTCGTTTTCATTTATTGCAAAGAAAAATGCATTTGTTTCCAACAAATACGAATTACTTGGATACGACTGCTTGGATCAAATACATTTTTTTACAGTGTATATTGATTAAATCGAAAAATATAAAAATATGAAATGAATATATATTTGTATACGTGTATGTGTTTGTATTGTGTAAAGATGTATACTGAGAGTGCTTTCCTCTCATGCGTGTTCATTGCAACAACAATGACGCATAAATTAATTGACTATTTCTCTCTCTGTATCTCTGTGTGGTGGCGTTATTGGGTTTCACCACTGTAACAGTTTAGATGAGGGCATACGTGCCAGTTCTTTTTTTCAACTACTTTTATGTTTCATTATTTTTACTGCACACTTGCAGTTCACGCAGACGAGCCACGACATTGGGTTATAAAACACATGATGTTTGTTAGCATGGATATAACAGTGATTTGAAGTTATTTCGTATTTATTTTGGTAGTTTTACTGTTCATGTAATTTATCGTTCAACAACGATATGCCAACTGGAACTCAATCATTTTTTATATGTTAATTTTGAATTTATTGAAAATGTTAACGATAGAAAAGTGATTTTTCTTAGCAACAAGATTTTACAATTTACAAAAAGAATTTACAAACGAAAATTTAATCAAATAAGATTCATCTGGAATTGATGTATCAATTAAGTGTATTTATTTGTGCTTATTTTTAGAAAAATAAGGTATCCTACGTTAAAACGATATTTCTTTGAAATAAAAGCACCGATATTTCACAAGTTTCTTAAGTTCTTATTTGCTGGAAATCCTACAACGTTACAAACTTGAATAAACTGTTAGACGTAGTTGGATGTGTGTTTTAATTGAATAAGTTCATGCTATTGAATCTTCCATGTTATTCTAATGGACTCATCGATTGACGAATTCAATGATGACACAGGATATCTGATTTTTCGAACAAAATTTCATTGAGAAGTTTACAATTATTTAAATTCAAAAAGACAAACTTTAGAATGATTTGGATTCCTAAATGTATTCAGCCTAAAGTTAAATTCCAGTAACCGTAGTAAAATTAGTCCAATTAAACCAAGAACAATACGTGCTAACAGGTCTCAAGAAAATCAGAGGAAATGTGTGGAATGTATTTAAACAGTTCGACTGAGAGGAAACGTTCCAGATTTTGTACAGCATTTCTTGAAATACAAAGGCCCAGTTTTGCAAGCATTGGCGAAAGACAGGTCTCATAAGAATTAAAAATTTACCCACATGTCGAGTTCATTATGTTACGAACACCAACCAGTTCTTGTACGATTAATTTAAATTCACATCATTACCAAAGTATTGATTTAAGAACTCGATGAATACTCTGTAAAAAAGTAGGAGTGGAATTGTAAAGGTTACCTGAATTTTTGGAGTAATCCCTAACCGAATTCTCACGTTTTTTTTATAATCAACGGTTCATTGAAATTATACAATTATTCTTTCAATTAAATTTGACTGTTTCTCTGAAGAGTTTTGTAATGAACGATTCCGATACCGAATGATGTTGATCAGTTCAACGAAATATTCTTGAAATTATCCAATAGTCGGACTAAATCCCAACGATGAACAAATTGAATAACAATTTTATAAGTTATATTCGTAGGTTTCAACAGATGTTACCGTTATGAACGCTGGATCGTGACTGCCACTTTTTCTTCATTTTTATTGAATTATTACGAAAATATTGAGCAAAAAAGCATCGTATCACGTCCCAGAAAAACCAACCTTGGTTTTTATTTCAAAATATGTGTGACAAATGAAACGCATTGAATGAATGAACGAAATTATGGTGATCCTTGATAACTCAATTTTTATTTTGCAAACATGGTTAACAATATGTCTCACCAAAAAACTTCAAATTAATGCAAGTACACAGAGTGCTCTCGAGGTACAAATTAACGTGACTCATTTGACGTGGAATTCTCTTTATAAATAGAATCATCCGGTCTATTCGAATCGAAGCTTAAGTTAAATAAAATGCAAGAGAAAATGAGGATATGTATATATTTTGGTATGTCGAGATGCGACAGAGAGGTATACAAAGGTGTACAAGACTATAGGGAAGTAAAAAGAACCAGAAAAGTATAATAGGAGAGAGAGAGAGAGAGAGAGAAAGGTGAAAAGAGAAAGAGAGAGACTGAGTGAGTAAAGAAGGTAGAGGTTTTGCAACAAAGTACAAATTGGTCTTCGTAGCGGATGTCTCTCACGACAGAGACTCCGAATAGCTGAGCTTTGCTGTCGGTACTTTGTCCAGCAAACGTGAAGTGTATCTACATTATATATAGATCATCTCTCTCTCTCTCTCTCTCTCTCTCTCTCTCTCTCTCTCTCTCTGTATATATATATATATATATGTATGTATGTATGTATGTGTGTATGGACAGCTCTAGGCTTCAAACTATTTGAACAATCTTCCTCTCACGTAGTCACGAGAGCTCTTCTTCGCTCTGGTAGAGTTTCTATCTCTCTTTCTCCCTCTGCACTTCCCTTTCACTCCACCCTACGTATCGCAATCCTACCACGAGCCATAAGCAACCCTTACGCGAGTGAGGCCGTGTGCCCAGAACGAGCGGACCAAACGAGAGCGTCAAGGCGCGAGAGACCGATAACAAGATTCTCGGAGTGTACCAAGAGAGGGAATTTCCTGCGTCCTTCTCTCTTTTCACCCTTTCCGCCCCCTATCACCCTAGATACCGCGAGCACACGGAGAGAACATACGAGTAGGAGAACGCGACATAGAGAAAGAGAGAATTTCAACGTGAACAGACAATCGAACGTATCGATTGCTCTTCTTCTACTTTCTACAGGACATTCCACGTTAAACTGATCAACCTTTCACCGCATTCGTTGTTAATTTTTTTTCCGATGTTCAATTATCCTGGATGATGGGAAAATGGCATTTGTAGCAATATTGGATTTTTTACATATAACATCTCTTGAAATGATTCATCCTGTCGAGTTTGCATTGTTCAATCGATTTATACTACATGATTATTTTTTGAACAGATATTCCGTTCGCCATCATATTTAATGATCAATCGGAAATTTATGGTAATTGGCTTGACAACATGACTCATTTCCCATCAAACCGCTGGTGATGTCATTTTGCCTGATTTAGTCGATTTCAACTCGACCTTTTTTTTCGCTAACTAATTTGATTATCGGTTGAGAATTTATGATAATTGGCTCAATACCCATTTCTTTGGCCCTCGCAACGGTATCTTCGAG
This sequence comes from Rhimphoctona megacephalus, assembly GCA_963989365.1. Lineage (NCBI taxonomy): Eukaryota > Metazoa > Arthropoda > Insecta > Hymenoptera > Ichneumonidae > Rhimphoctona > Rhimphoctona megacephalus. The sequence goes on along the minus strand of OZ022419.1, from coordinate 18,687,839 downwards.
CTTCGAGCTTGATTTCTTCAATATTAATTTTTCTGCTTATTATCGAATAGTTTTTTGTAGTTTATTATTAAGAAACAGTTCGAATACCTTAAATACACAAAAGGATAAAAAAACTATTGAGATTAGTCAGATTAATTTGACAAGAAGATACTCGTATATTTGGTTTCAATGTAGATACGCTTTCGAGTCTACTTTTATTCTTAACTCCCTTTCCTACATCGCTTTCTCCTTTGAATTACTGGGCAACGCGCTTTAAGCCAAACAATTCGATTGTACGTGTATAACACCAGAACCCTCCCTTCTTTACCTCCTGATAACCCTTCACAGAGCATGCGAAAATACCCTCCATCGACAAATAAATAAAAGAGCGTAACAATTGTTATTTTTTTGAGGTTTCTCGCACAACCAATCTTTTGGTACCTTAACAAAATCGATGTAAAAACAAGTACACAAATGGGTTTTCGTGTATCTCTAGATAAAAATATCGGGACTTTTCATCCTAATCCTGTATGTTTTTTATAGTGTTGCATTAGTTTTCCAGCCAACAATAATTAACATCGAATTATTATTCACTCTATGGATGGGAGCAACAAAACTTCTATAATTATTATATTGTTCAATTATTTGCGAGTCATTAAAATAACCGACTGTCAATAAAATCTCCTCCATCAATATTTCCTTTCGCAATCATTAGCCAAAGAGACCATTTCTGTTTTTGTCGTTTTAATGATTTCGGATTTGACCTTTCGGCGTAAGCAAGCCCATACATAGAATGTATATATGTTTATATACATCGGATTACTATCCAACGATTCTCGCGAGGTAATTGATTTCGAGACGACGCCTCTCGTTACTGTCCCTTTCCTCCACCTACAATCTAGAAACGAAAACACGTTTCCAGCTTCGCCATACTCCTTCCTTCCCTCCCGCTCTACCTTTCTCATTCTATTCGTCCACCTTCCTTATTCTCCATTGCACCATTTTCCTTCGCAAATCCCAAATTCACCCGTGCTCTTGAGCATTTGCGATCGTTGCATTTATACCACTTATATATACATATATGTACATATGTATAAATACAATTATAAGTATACATGTATGCGGTAAGATAAATGTGTCAGTGGATATGTATGAGCGAAGCCAGAAGTTAACTTGGCTCAGCTCCTAATCGGAATTTCCACGCGTCTCGTATTAGTACCTATAGTCTCTCCAGCGCTGATGAGGATTCACCACCATTTACACACATACACACACACGCGCACGCACACACACACAGATATACATATCTTGCTTTATTCCGAACTTTTACACCTATCTCTTCTGCTTTTCATCCCTCTGATTCTCTCCCTTCTGTGTCATTAAACTCCTCGCAGTGCTTACTCTCGTAACCAGATAGTTGTGGTTAAGTTGGCAATTTGAGTCCCTGCCTCGTCGATCATTTTCGAGCCTCTCACTTCAATATGTATTCTCAAAAACACATATTTCGCATAAATATATATTTTACTGGACCACGTAAATGTTCTATTCCCAAACTTCAAACCCATCACTTTAAATTCAAAACCGCGTGTATGATCGATGTTAATATTTATTTAAACTTATTATTCACGTTTAAGTTCTTTTCTATCTCGTTTATGGCTCGAAATAAAAGATTTTTTTGTAGTAAATTAATAAAATGATTGGTTCACATAGTTCTGGAAATTTCCATGTCAAGTATGAGTTTCCGTATTTTTCAATTCAGTGCTTTTTCATTTTTTGAACAGTCAAATTTAATCTGGTTACATATTGAACTATTCATTTATCAATATGCATAGTGCTATATTTAAATATCATATGCGATTTGAGAAACAAAATTAACACACACGCATACATACGTGTATGCACGTGCATATATCTGGCAATTTGTGGATTGGGTAACGTTGTACCGTGACATTAATTGGCCGGTAGCGTAATTTGTGACAATTACTGTAGCAATCAGACTTCATGCATTGCTAAGGACCATCTAATCGTACCCACGGATGGAGTGTATTAACAGTAGTCTCGACGTACTTCAGAATACTCACGAGAGTGCGCCGTTTCGCGCGAAACAGTTGTGGTTAACATATAGAGCCATCACTGAATCTCTCAACATCCGACATTCGAAATAACCGAGTGATATAGTGGCAATCCGAAGATTCATATGTCACAGAAAGTTATGTTCTTTGCAAAAATAAAAAAAATTACAAAAAGAGACATAGATCAACGTGATATAAAATCGACATTAAAGGTATCAAATAAAAAAATTAATATTAATCACATCAAAATTAGATAAAACAAAACCGTTGTCACCAATTTCAACAGTCGATGATTAATAATTATGTGATAAATTATTTGAAAAATACGTATAACTCCGTTATCCAAAAGATCAGTATTTTAGTATTCATTTATAATAAAGTTTCAATAATTAAATGTGCAAAAGTTTTGCCACGAAAGGAATAAATTTTGATCTCGTGACTTATGAAGTAGGAGCCCACTGTACGAACTCTCGTCAATTTAACGTCTCGCGTGTTCGCCAAGTTATTTGCATAATTGTAATATTACGTTGAGACGATGACACTTATAGTGAATGGCAAATGGCGAACAGTAGTAACAGCAACTATACGATTGAGCGAGTGCCAACATTGTGTAACACAATCTGCTCAAGTTTCTCTTGTAATCCTCTGTAACGTATACATGTGCTATATACATATGTATGTAAATACGTATCGTTACCCCTAAAATCCACAGGGATTCGTGTTAATATGGACCAGATGGTAAATTAGGAATATTTTGGATTATCTAAGACTCGAAGTTTATATTTACGTAAATGTCCTGACCTACTTTGAACCTTCTAGAAAGAGCAAATGACTGTAACTCTCTCAAAAATCGACCAAATCGAACTTTTTTTTTTAGAAAGATTGGGTTTTCACCGTACTATTAGAAAAAAAATATGAAAGCATGATTAATATTTGTCTTCCCTATTTTTTCTCAATTTAAAGCAATTTAAAGCAAAAAAACATTGGTTTTAAGATGATTGCCCATTTTTATTTTTTTCAAAAAATTCACAAAAAAAACTTTGACCAATTATATAATTTTTGAGACCAGTCTCATCATGAGTAGATTTTTCCTTATATTTTTTTTTCTTATTTTGAAAAAAAATTTCATTTTTTTTTCAGTCAATTTGGACCAAATCGAACTATTTTTGTGATATTTTGTTTCACACCAACATTTCTAATATAAAAAAGTCCTTTTTGATACGAATTGACTAAAAAAAATGAAAATTTTTTTGAATCTAAAAAAAAATATGAAAAAATATCTCTGCACGATAAGACTGGTCTCAAAAATCATTTAAATGGTCAAGGTTTTTTTTGTGAATTTGTTGAAATAAATCAAAAGTGTCCAACATCTTAAATTTAATGACTTTTTGCTTAAATATTGAAAAAAAATATAGGGGACGATTCTCAATTATTATTTGGCAATTTTTTCCAAAAGTCTAGTAAAAACCTACGTTAACGCCTTACATACGTCCAGCAGCGCCTAAAACGCGCTAAAAGAAAAACTGTTTTTAGAAGAGATAGCAATAGAAATTAATAAAAATAATTTTTACACATTGTTTATTAGTATTTAAACTTTATAAAAAAATTTATTTCATTTTTTTTTTTCAAAAATTGCAACATAAAAAATCACGTTTCCCGAAGCACTATGAAAAAAAAGTTGCTTCACGGTCTGCATCATTTCTTCTTGAAATGCTGATGGATCTGCAAAACGTAAAAAAATTCTTGTAAAATAAAGTTGTAGTTATAGTCTGTCGAGCCGGATTTTTGAAATTCGAAAAATTTTGGCAATTTACGGCAGTTTAAAAAAAAGTGTACATTTTGTGTCATAAATGTCACACTTTAATTATGTTTATAAAATTTTTTAAGGGACAACACCACTGTGACGGCTTCAAAAAATCGATTTTTTGAAAACCATTTTAAAAAATCTAAAATACTTTTAAGATTGAAATGCCGTTGGACCCAGGTCGAAAAAATAATTATTTTCGTAGATATTGAATATTTTGTGGAGCGGTGCAGCGGTCCGCGACGCTCGGGGTCCCGCGCAGCTGGGCGCTGGTGACGGCGATTCTAAAACGTTTCTGGGCATATCGAATAGCGATCCATACGACGGTTTCGAGATAAAAAAAAAAGGGTGCATCGATCATGTCCAAAAACGTATGGGGACGCGCCTCCGCGAAATCGTGAAAAAAAAGGATTGTCTGGCAGAGGAAAGCTCACCGGAAAATTGATTGACGAGTTGAACACATATTACGGCTTGGCTATTCGGAGAAACAGCGATGATGTTGACAAAATGAGGAAGGCAATTTGGGCAACTATCAAACATAAAATATCCACAGACAGTGAGCCACAACATGACGATTGCCCGGAAGGAGCCGAGTCGTGGTGTTCGTGGCAGCGCGCGGTCGCAAATGGTGATATTTCTAAATATCGCCATAAACCGCCTCTTCCTCAGGAAATATTGGAGGCAATTCAGCCAATCTTCGAAAATTTGAGCAGGGACGATTTGCTGCAGCGTTGTTTGGGCGGCTATACGCAAAACAATAACGAAAGCTACAATAAATCAGTTTGGGCAATAGCCCCCAAGTGCCAGTCCGGAAGCAAAAAAATCATTGATATTGCAACTGATATCGCGGTATTAGTGTTCAATGATGGCCTGAGAAGTCTCATGAAAGTACTGGAGACGTTGGGGATAACCATCGGCCCAAATTGTTTCAACTTTTGCGTTGAGACCGACGCAGCGCGGATCCAGCTTGCGGAGCGCTCGCTCACAGACGCTGCAAAAGAAGCGAGAAAAGCCTTAACAAGTTCGAGGAAAGAATCAGGAGACAACGATTTGCTTCTTGAAGGCCAGCTATATGGTGCCGGCATCGCTGATTGAAGGTAAATAATGTTTTTTTCAATTTATAACATAAATTAACAAACCTAAAACTTTGAACGCGTTTTTCTCAAAACCACTTTTTTGAGTGCGGCACGCAGCAGAACTCGAGAACTTTATCCGATCGACTTCAAATTTTTACTGTATGAATAAAAGTAGATTATCTAGAGAAGTACATAGGATTTTTTCGATATCTCAATAATTATAAAAGTTATAGCCTATTTTCGACGAGAAATTTTGCTCAAAAATCATTCTTTAATTTCAAAGGCGTGCCTATTTTTTAAAAATCAATATTTTTGCAAATCCCTATGTACTTCTCTTCAAAATATTATATTATTAACGAAAACACTCGGTATTTTTTTTCAGATCGACGTTGAAGAGAGTTCTGCTGCGTGCCGCGAACCACTGCGGAGATGACAGCATCTGACGCGAGAGCTTCTCCAGCGCTACTATGCGGCGTGAAAAATGTGAAAAAAATGTTTTTTGATACATTAATAAACAAGGAACAAAACTCAAAAAAAATTTTTCGAATATCTCTTTTTTTTCCCACAAAAAAAAATTCTTGAAAAATGTGAAAAAAATAGGGGGTCACAGTGGTGTTGTCCGTTAATCACAACATCAAAAATCCGACTCGACAGACTATAGAGCAAACAATTTCGAATATTAAAAAAAAAGCATCAAAAAATATTAAAAACTGTATGAGTTATCATGCAGACCGTGCCAGAAAAAGTAGTTTTGAGAAAAATGCATTTAAGGTATTCCTTTCGCGGAGGGCCGTATTTTTTGGGCGCATAAGCAGGGCCCTCCACATTTGTTCATAAATTAGGCTGAATTTTGTTTAAAAAAGTTATAACCAATTATTAGTCCGAACTGTAAACATAAATCGAAAATTTCAGCTTAATTGTGTAAATTATGAAACTTTTTGATGTTTTTTGGAGAGCTACAAATGTCAACAACTGCACTGTCAAAGAGAAAAGCTGGACTTATTGTATTTGGTTAAAAAAATAGTGAAATATGAGTGAAAATACGTATAAAGTACGCAGTGACATTGGTAAAAATGTGAGCCAATTTGTAACGGGCAAAAACAAGAATAGCGTTAAAAATATTGTAAAAACTGCCGAAGATAACATAACCTCTTGAACGTCATGGCTACGAAAAATCGTCTGCTGATCACATTCTCTCAAGTTCTATCGTGAATATTTTCTTCAAACGTCCGGTGACTCTCTGTTTTTATCGTTGCTACGGAATCTTTAGAATGTAATTTACCGCAAGACAGTTTATATCAAACATCTATCATTATTTAATATATGAATTATTAAATAGAAATGTGAGCAACAGGTCATCTCCATAAAGTGTCATGTAAATTAGACGATTTTCAAAGTTATAATTCTTTTCTAAAGGTTCGGTAACCTGACTCGATATTTTTCCAGTGGACTGGGATGTGCTTTTACTTTTATGTACAAAAAAATCCGTGAATTGTCAAATATTCGAGTTCGTGAAAGGAATACCTTAAAGTTTCAAGTGCGTTTCGCTCGAGACATCTACCTGCGCGCATCAGACTCTCGTTGGGCAGTCACGTTTTCTATAATAACTTTCGATCTATGGGGAATTTGTACAATCGACTTACACATAAATACGCCTAAAACTATAAAGAATAATAATCTGTAAAAAAAATCGATTTTTTGAAAATTCTGGACGTATGTAAGGCCTTAAAAATAGTTCATTTTGATCCAAATTGAATAAAAAAAAATGAAACTTCTTTTCAAAATAAGAAAAAAAATATAAGGAAAAATCTGCCCACCATGAAACTAGTCTCAAAAATCATTTAATTGGTCAAAGTCTTTTTGTGAATTAAAAAAAAAATAAAAATCGGCAAACATCTTAAAACCAATATTCTTTGCTTTAAATTGCTTTAAATTGAGAAAAAATACGGAATACAAATATTAATCATTCTTTCATATTTTTTTTTTCTAACAGTATGGTGAAAACCCAACCTTTCTAAAAAAAAAGTTCGATTTAGTCGATTTTTGAAAGAGTTACAGTCATTTCAAGAAAAAAATATTGAATTTTGGAAAAAAAATTATATCTCACAAATGTATGGACAATAAAATTGGAAAAAAATCAAGAGAGCTTCTTTTAATGGGTCATACAACATATAACATTTTCAGCCAAATCAAAGAATGGAAGTAGGTCGATTTGACGGGGAATGCCCCGTCAAATCGACCTATACCATTATATATATATATATATATATATATATATATATAATATTATTATTATTATATTAATATAATAATGAGCTCCGGATATCAACGAGCTCATTCAAATGAGCTCGTTGATATCCGGAATGAAAATTTATACTTGAAAGTTTCAGATGAAGGTGTATGTGTGTATACACACGACCTTCGACACGAGACATGCTCTATCGAGTTTTACCAGAGCGACACTCCCCTCGTCAACTGTTTAATCTCTCTTTCTGTTTCTAGCCTTTTAACGGGACAGACCTAGTTAGAATTTTCGAAAAATCGATTTTTTTTTTATTTCATTTTCAAAAAGTAGAATCTCTTACGAACATTTTCCGCCCAGGTAAATGTAAATCGGACCATTATTCGCCGAAATACAAGACTTTGTAGCACGTCGTGTCTGAGCCATAGGTAAGCAGGTAGCGGACTTGAAGTGCGTTTTTCTCGAAACCATGTTTTTGAAGTCGGTGATCACTGTAGCTCGAGAACGGCTTTACCGATCGGGTTGAAATTTATATCACTTCTTCTATACATGGTAGTCCTCCATATGAACGAAGGATTTTTTTTTTGGATAATTATTTTTATTTTTAATAGCAAAAAATGGAACTGATATTTTGGTCAAAAAAACACTTTTGACTTTTAACGGCCGCCATTTTGTGAAAAATGGAAATTTTTCAAAACCCTTCGTTCAACTGGAGCATTATATCATTAACTAAAAATCCCCTTCGTTTTTTTTGTTTCAGATGAGCCGTTGCAGCGTGAGCTTGATCACCGCAAACCGTGTTTTTTTTTTGCAGCGTCCTCGGCAATTGACGGTCACCAGCTTATTTCGATATGTATTGCGTTGAAAAAATTGCAACATATACATTACATATGTATCTTTTAAACGGAAGAACTTTTGTTGTGAATTATTTTATCGTTTGACCAAAAAAAAATCGGAAAAAAGGCCTTTTTTTTGACGTTCCAACTAGGTCTGTCCCGTTAATTCAGCTCTTCCAATAGGCATTCCTCTTTCCTAACGTCGATTGACGAATCTACTTTGTTCTATGTTATAAATATGGGGCATTCCATGCCAAACCGGCCAGTCCGTGACCCCGACCATTTTTGATTTTGTCAAAATTTTTTCATTTTCAAGTACCTACTGAAAGGAGTTTTCAGATTTTTTTTTAAATTTTTATCTCAACCCGTTTAAAAGTAATGAATTTTTCAAAATTTCACAAGAAATTTTTTTAAATGCTCATAACGTTTTTAACGTCAGGGATATCAAAATATAACGGAAGGTAATTTTTTTCGCCTTGAATGATAGTTTCATAAAAAAATACAAAGAAATTATCAAAAGTCAATTTCATATGTTTTTTTTTGTTTTAATCCAAAAATATTTTTTTTTCAAAACTTCGACCGTTCTGATTTCTTTGAAAAAATTTACCATTTTTCTAGACATATTTTCACATGTCCCGAAAAATGTACAGCTTGTGATATCCATACCTTCTATTTTTTTCTCATTTTTTACCACGTGTAAACCAATAATAAAGAGTTGTCAATCCTGGATTATATTTTTTATTGTTTTTTTTCCACTCATAATTCCATTACTCAAGAAATTATGAATGAAAAATGTTAATAAATAAATATTGGAACTGATTTCCATGTTTTTTTTTCAGTTTTCAACCAAAAATTTTTTTTTACAACATGGGCCATTTTGATTTTTCTGAAAAAATTTACCATCTTTCACGACACATTTTTACACGTTCCAAAAAATCGGCAGTATGTGATATCCAAAAATTATATATTTTTTTAATTCTCTGCCATGTATAAACCAATGATTATCAATTATTAATCCGTATTCATGAATATCATATGCTGCAGATTTTGTGGGATGTGTAAAAATGTGCCGTGAAAAATGGTGATTTTTTTCAGAAAAATCAAAATGGCCCAAAATGTGAAAGTAAATGTTTGGTTGAAAACTAAAAAAAACATGGAAATCAGTTCCAATATTTATTTATTCATTTTTTTCATCCATAATTTCTTGAGGAATGGAATTATGAGTGGAAAAAAAACAATAAAAAAAATAATTCAGGATTGACAAGTAATAATTATTGGTTTACACGTGGTAAAAAATAAGAAAAAAATAGAAGGGATGAATATCACAAGCTCTGAATTTTTCGAGACATGTAAAAATATATCTATAAAAAATGTGAATTTTTTCAAAAAATTCAAAACGGTCCAAGTTTTGAAAAAAAAATATTTTTCGATTAAAACTAAAAAAAAACGTATGAAATTGCCTTTTGATAATTTTTTTTGTATTTTTTTTACGAAACTAAAATTCACGACGAAAAAAATTACCTTGAATTTTATTTTGATATCTCTGTTGCTGAAAAAGTTATAAGTATTTAAAAAAATTTCGTGCAAAATTTTGAAAAATTCATTATTTTTAAACGGGTTGAGATAAAAATCTAAACAAATTCCTAAAAACTCCTTTCAGTATTAGTTACTTGAAAATGAAAAAAATTCGACAAAATCAAAAATGGTCGGGGTCACGGATTGGCCGGTTTGGTATGGAATGCCCCATATATACTATATGTATTTAAAATGTGTGCTTATATCTACAGCAATAGGAATTATTAAAATTGTAATTCTCACTTGCAGAACTGTTCACAATATAAAAGAAACTGTAGTCAAATTACGATCTTAACCAGCTGCTTAAATAATTATAAAATTAATGAAATACAAAAATTTATAGAGGTTGGGGAAATTCAAAGGAAAGAAGAACGAAGTAAAGAGAAAAAGAATATTGAGAGAATAAGTGAACCCACAAAACCCCCACGGCTCTTTCTCGTCTCTGATTTGAACTTAATATTTTCTCCTCGGACTTGTATTTCTCATTAATTCACTTAAAATATTCAGGGTTATCATTTTTATTGGCAACATCAAAATAATAGTTCTTATTATTATAACAATAATACAAATATAGTAGATGCCATAGTTGTTATTTTATTATTTTGCGTTTGCATGCCCTTATAGGCAGATTGTTCAGACGAAAACGGTACTAGTACAGGTTCCTATTCTTGCTATTTTTTATTTGTTATTATTATTATTATTATCATCATAATATTAAAATAAAGTAATGATGAAATTGATATTTCAATTAGAGTCTTGTTGCAACGTTTCGCTGTCAGTTAACATCGATGGCTCATCCGTAAAGTGGTATAATATATATGTACACATCAGTCGGAGAGCCGATGATCATCCGTGATTGATGGCAATGACTAAGAGGGTCGTCAAGGGTTCGCCTGGCAGTGATTCGTGTTTCTCTCCTCCTATCTAAATTGATCAGGACGTATTCTTTTTCTTCTTTTTCCTTTTTTACTGATCAATATCTATCAATAATTTGTTCGGCTACCGTGTCTTTTTCCGTCTCTCTTCTTTTTTTCTCTTTTGAAATATTTATGGCGTCGTAACAATTTATTGTCGATAAACACCGACGAAGAAAGACACTCGATAACTTAATTGTGTTTGAATATTTATTTAATCTTTAAATTTATTTATATTTAGAAAATACAGCAAGAAATTGGTAGTCAAAGAAAAAATGTATGGAGATATTGAAAATGCTTTGGTTCTTTCAAAAGTATATTTTCTTCAAAGATAAAAAATGTATTTGACTTGCATGAACTTTAAAGAATTACGACAAAGAATGTTATAGAATTAAATACAATAAAAAAAACTAGGAAGGCAGATGGCAAGTGTATAGGTAAGTTAAATCTGGTTATTCTGTGGTTAAATAAAAATAAAGATAACAAAGGCTTCTTTTGCAATTTTCCTTTTCTGCAATCAAAAGGCAAAACTCGGCGGTGAGACACAGTAATGTGGAAACAAAGTTCAAGATACTAACTGGCAAAATGCTTCCCTTTTTTAAAACTTGAATGTTGTTTTTTTTTTTTTTTTCAAAAAAGCAAGAGGTTGGATAACAGGAGACGTTCTTGAGGAGCATAACATTTTAAACCCTCGAAAAACGGTGTGAAGAGAAAAACACGCTGCCGATCATACTGAACGAAAATATTTTCTCAAAAGCGTGAGAATTTGTGCATTATATATGATAAAAGCGACATAATGATGGGGATATAGGTGAGAAACATATGATTTCTTTGTGCTGAAAGAGATCCGCGTCTATTATCGATGACGGAGAACGTGGAGGGAGATGGATATATGCTGCATAACGAAGCCTCCTTAAAATAAGACATTCGACTGGAATGCTGGAATGCTCGTTCCAAACGAATAAAAAGATAACGAAAGAGAGAGAGAGAGAGAGAGAAAGGGAGTTAAAAGAAGAAAAAAAGTGCTTCTGGCATTACAAAGAGTGCTCAATCTCAGAGTCGAGTCCGTAACCTTTTGAGGTCTGTATAGCCCCTCGATAACTTTAGTACACGTTGATCACAGGAGCGCAAATGTACGACGTGTACACTTGATGTACTATGAAATAAATTTGTACACCTATACCCTTATAACTGCTTATATATACGTGATAAGCAAGGATATAGACACTAAAATATATATACACATATGCATATTATATATACATATATCTACGACTACATAATATTACGAGCGAAGGCTCCGAGTACCTCTAATAATAATCCGGCTAATGCACTGTACTAGTAAATGGTGGTTTCAAAACGGAGCGATTATTCTTAAGTTATAGCACAATTATCAATAGCACTACAATACTATTAGAGTCACTTGGGGAAGTGAGCACAGACACCTTTGACAAGAAAATTGTGCACCTTGCACCCGTGGTGCAGGAACGTAAGAAAACAACCAATGTGAAGAGTAATAGATTAACTTTGATTCAATAGGCAAATGGCTCGGGAAAAGCTTCCAGTTTTTCTTCACTTATAAATAACGGTTTGTAAGAGTCTATCAGTTCTAATGGGCACGATAAATTGTAGGGGAAACTTTCACTAATTTTCATAGTTTTTCACATTAATTTGAATTATGATTTCACAATGGATAATTGTAAGATGAAGAAACGATTAATGAGTTTTATGGCTTCAAGTGCTAGCTATTTGTTTAAGGATGGCAACTTATATTTCAATGAAACGACTGAGAACAAAAACATCTGTTTAATTGATTATTTTGTCAATGGTACTAAGGATGAGATTATTTAATCATAGGGTTGCCAGAAACTTGAAGGACCATAGAAGAACGTCCTTCTTCATTGAATTCACTCCCGCTATTGCACAAAGGAATGTCTGTTGCGGTTAAAACCCAAACTAGGAACTTACACTTCGTTAGGTTCGTCCCTGAACCGTGGTCTGGTATGCGAGAACCTCCTTCATAGTGTAATAGCCCAACGTACCAGACTAACTCGAGGAGAAAGGACGAATTGTCCTCTTCACGTGTCCTTGTATACTGATGGTTACCAGAATTCCAAAGGGACTCACCACTCAACATTAAAGGAGAGCCAAAATGAAAGAATTCATGATTTTAATTTGCTTACAGTCTCTGTTTTAGATTTTTAGTGACAGATGAGAATTCTTTGATTCCTCGTGCAAATTATTTTTTGTAGTACTTTGGACTTTTGACAGGTCTAGCAAATGGATCGCTAATATTTCTGTTACAATGTCTATGAATTAATGGAATTGAAAAAAAAAAAAAACAAGCCAACACCAATGATTGAGCTTCAATCTATTATTGGCTCAAAAGCCCAGAGCAAAATAGATGGTTTAGAAATCAAATGAACGTTCCTTCATCGAACGAAATGTCATTGAAAACAATCGCATTCCTCGATTACGCATGACGTCTCGAAAATAAAAAAAATGATGTATTCTTTATTGTTTGAGAAATTGTTTAGTAAACAAAATCCGAAGGTCTTTAAGGCGTTAACAATGGGTTATATGATCAAGAGATCATAAAGTGGATGATTCAAAGAATACATCAAAACGTCGATGGAATGGATGCTAAACGCTTATTGTGACTCCGGTGGAATAACGAGGATTCCAGAAGAACCTTTTGGAGTCCTTGGAGCCGTGTTACGTCGTTCTATATAGAACGTATAAGAGAAAATAAAAAAAAGCTTGTCTTGTCAATTGCGTAAGCGATTATTGCGAACTGGGTAACCTTCACGAATCTAAAGAAGAAGACGAATCAACACGAATAATAGAAACATTTGGCCATGAGTAGTTTTACTGTGAGTCTCTCATACAGTTCAAAGACTCGAGAGAGAGAGAGAGAAAGAGAGAGTGAGGGGGGAGGTCACCGATAATGCACGTATAAACCTTCGATAGACCGAATTACATCCTTTCGAAAATATATCCTGAACCTTTTTTTTATCTGCTTATATTGGCAGGGTGCACGAAAATACTAATACTATTCAATTATCAGTGTGTTACATATTCATGCATACTGTCAGCGCCACCTAAAATCATGCTCCGCATTTTTTCAGGCTTAACGTATACGCAATACACACTTATTTTTAAAGTAGTATATGTACGTGCACCCAGCCAATATTGAAACGGTGATGCGAGATATTTTATTGACAAAGGAGAGCAAACGTAACGAATTCCTTTGATGTATTTCACGCTTAATACTCGTCCCATTTACTTTCGGTTGAATATGTTTTGAAGTCTGGATGTATCACTGTGTATACAATATCGGCAAATTGGGGCCTCGAGACATCGATAATTCTTCAAGTACTTTATCGAGGTCATCTGACGAAACATAAAATACAAATGAAATAAATCTTCTCATGAATCATTCATGAGTTTTTTGTTATCTGAAAGAGTGTTGAGATATAGATTTAACCAGAAGAGAAATAAGGACGTCAATTAACAGCAATTATCTCCGATTTAACACAACATAAATGATCATAAAAATAATATTTTCATCCAATATACAGGGTATCCCATGTGAACCGCCTGATCTCTGAGATCTGTACCCATTCTGTCATTCTGAACTCAAAAGTCCTTAACCATTTTGACGTCCGAAGAACCGTTTCTTAGTTACAACCCGTTCGTCTCTCGCTGACAGCGAGCGTGCCATAACGAAGCAACGGTACGTCGGACGTCAAAGTGGCTAAGGACTTTTTAGTTCAGAATTCCGAGATGTACGCAGACCACCATATTCCCACCAGCAAGCTTGTTAAGCCATTTATGGCTACCACGATAGGTAGAGCGTATTCCAATACTACCGTCCGACCTATGAGTTTTATGTACATCTCGGCATCCTGTACTAAAAAGTCCTTAGCCATTTCGGCATCTGACAAACCATTGCTCCGTTATGGCATGCTCGCTGTTAGCGCGAGACGAGCCCGTTGTAACTAAGTAGCGGTTCATCAGACGCCAAAATGGTTAAGGACTTATTAGTTCAGGAAGACGAGATGTACATAAAACTCATAGTTCTGACTGTAGTATTGGGATACGCTGTATCCATGGTGGTAGCCATAAATGGTTTAACAACTTATTAGTTCAGGAAGACGAGATGTACATAAAACTCATAGTTCTGACGGTAGTATTGGAATACGCCCTACCTATCGTGGTAGCCATAAATGGCTTAACAAGCTTGCTGGTGGGAACATGGTAATCTGCGTACATCTCGGCATTCAGAATTAAAAAGTCCTTAGCCACTTTGACGTCCGACAAATCGCTGCTTCGTTGTGGCAAGCTCGCTGTCAATGCGAGACGAGCGCGTTCTAACTACGTAATGGTTCATCGGACACCAAAATGGTTAAGGACGTTTTAGTTCAGAATGACCGGATGAGTACAGATCTCAGAAGTCGAGCGATTGACGAGGGATACCCTGTATACATAGGGGATATTCGCGCGAGATTAATTGACACCAATAATTAAACGATTGCCAATCAATAAAAAATTCGTCCTAATCGTATAGCGTTAACTTTTGGCGTTAAATTATTCTTCTATCCCAGCATGTTTTTCTTCCATTCTTTATGATCCTTAAGGGAGTGATGATCCTTAAAGAACCATCGAAAAGGTTAGCTTTCAGAAGAGCTGAGGGCAGCGTGATGTATGGAGGCCTCTAATTTCTCAAAGTACATCCCTCTACTATTCATCTCTTCTTCTTCTTTTTTTTTTCGTCTCACGGAAGTTTCTAGTTAATTCGTGAACCTGTTTAGTTCGTTGCACTGTTCGTATATAGGCTGACTCTAAATAACTGGTCTTAATTTCGAGAGAACTTATTAGTCGTCAATTTGTGTTATTCTTTATTAGCTACTCGCTAAAAAATGGCTGTTTATATAAATAAATAAAAATGGGTTTTTCTCGAAAGGTGGTTCATTATTTCGACATTATTGAGTGTACCATTTATCCTGGATCACGCTATATTATATTATATATATATGGCAGTAGGAGTGCAACGCTAGCTGAATACCGTGTCTCTCACTCTTTCAAGCATAGCCAGCAGCGAGAATGACTAATTGCAGAGCCAGAGGTCTGACTATGCGTATACCTCGCGCCAGCTCCTTTCACCCTTTACCGTTTTCTGTCTCTCTCTCTCTCTCTCTCTCTCTCTCCCTCCTATTCTCATTCTCTTCGTTCAAAGTTATTGTTCAACGACTGTAGCTAATTTATTCAGGATGTTTCTGTACTTATATATGTACATATATATATAGAAGAAGCAGAATTGCGGAAAGAGACGAATTTTCGTAGAGATAATGGACCGTCTAGTTCTCGCTCGGGAAACACTTTGTGATGACAGGCTTTTGGAAAGGGGTTTTCATAGCAGAGTTAAGAATTTTAGCGGTATATAAAATAATCGTCGAGTCACGGGTGTTTGGAGTTGAATAAATTCATCTTTTAGCAACAGGAAAACTATACGAATTATATGTGCCAACCACAGCCTCGATTACGTATAGTTCACCGATGCATTCTCGATCATTATTGCTTTTTCGATTTTTTTCTTTTTTTTTGACAACTTTTCTTTCTTGACAGAGACATTTTTTGGTGCCTGTATGAAAACCGTTCTCAGACGTGAATGAGCGCGAGAGGGCAATTGGCTCGGTCGCGTGCGTAAAGTTAACGGATGCTGGATAACAATTCACACAATAGGTAACATCCACCCACAAAGGACATTCTTGTTGAGCTGGATACCGAGAGGCGCGGCAAGCTTGAACTCGCTGCACCAACCAAAGAAACAGAAAACGAGCGCGCGAACTCTCGACTATTCTGCGTTCGATATAGGAAATGAAAAAAACCTGGGTGGGACGATGGAAACTTTACTAGGCACATTTATCACGATAACATTTTTTTTACAATATAAGGTAGACAATGAGAGTCGCCTCAAATTTAAATTTATCATTAAACACTGGTATATCAATCATGTTTCAAAAGAATCAAGAGCCGCGGTAATAGCTCGACGCCAAGTATTAGAAAGAAGCCAACGCGCATCCTGTCGCACTCTTATATACTCGAATATAACGGTTTTCGGGCTTTTTTTTAAATAATAAATGCATGCTCATATGTAATTTTATCTTTCCAGGTATGTAATCAAATAATTATTTAACCCGTCAGTGGTTGCGCTGTGAGACTTTTTCTCACACTTCTATTAAAACGATGATTACTCGAAAATTTCAAATGGCATAAGTATTTGAATTTTTTTTTCATCTTCGCCAAATTTATTATTCTGTATGATAAAAGAATGAAAAAATTTTTTTGAATTTTTTAAATTATTTTTTTTAGTGTCATTTATCGTTGTATTTATGGTTTTTAAAAAATAAAAATGTTTAAATGCCACAATCACTGTACCGATATTATTTTCAAGTTCCTATTTATCAATTTAAGCACTTCTCCTGTAAAAAATTTACTAGGGTTTTCATAGGAGCCTGGTTAAATTACCATAATATTGTTAGGGTCCTAATGAGGAATTCTGATTGGTTTCTGTAAAGGACGGTCACACTCTCATAAGTGGACCCCATGAAGGAAAAATAATTGGAACCAACATATAGGACGCCCTCGTTCCACCCGAACAAAATCGTCAGGACCAAATGTGGATCCCCCGTAGGGCTTTTATAAATAGCCCTATTAGAGCCCTAGCAAAAAATAAACATTAATAAAAATATTTTTTTTCCGAATAGAATTGCAATTCTGATCATAGTTCATCCTATTTCAGTATTTTCATTACTCCCGATATTAATGTATGTGGAAAAACTTTCTCACCTACAGCGGGATTGTATCCGACTTGCCTATCTATCTTTGACCTATCGTGAACGCACGCTACCCATTACACTATTGTCTAGTTGAGAAATATTGGTTTACAAATTTAATTTACGCTGCAAATCTGTCATGTACACATTAAAAAATATATTAATTGAATCTATAAGTAACAGTTCTCAAAGTGAGACAGAGATAATCTTAGTAAATTTAAATTCAAATTAACAATAAAAATAATAGTCGTGGAAGCCGTGGAAGTCCCTAGTAGGCAATCCATATTGCGGCCCTTATAAGCCACGAATTTCGGATCTCTCAGTATCGCTCAGGATGAGATCGCGGAGTATTGGAGCTCTCAGCCCTGATGATGCAAACTGTTATGTTTGCGAAACATCGGCAATATGCTGAAACTCTACACGGCATCCATCCGGAAGCCATAAAATATTATAACAATAATGGCCGTGAAATAAGCCTCAAAATTAGAAGCCGCGAATTTATTTCGGCCTGTACTAATAATTTTCCAGACGGGTTCTATCACCTCACAGTGCTCTTTTGCTTTTTGAATTCCTTGGTTGTTTTTTTTTATGCAATGATAAGTACACAAGTTTTTAGCACAAAATGAATTTATATCGAAAAAAATGCGCTCGTAATCGTAAACGAGCGAGCAGAATTTTTTTACCGATTACCAGGCTGATGTACAATAAATAATTTAACAGATAAATGAACACAGCCAAGTAAATATTTCAAGTAATATTGTCATGCATATTTCAATTGTTGTTTCGATTTTCCTGATTTAGGTATATATACGAATATTATTCATGCAAATGGAGCACTTAGGCCCACTGAATTATAACGTGGAAATCCACGCTGATTATTAGCATGGATTCTACAATTAAAACCAAAAAAGCCGCTATGTTTTTTCCCCATCAAGCTCTTATCAAATTTTCATGTGGAGCCCTCATAATAAAACCTATAAAGGGCCTAACTTTTATCCTGGTTTTCCCAAAAATTTACTACACGGGTTGAAACTATACGTGTCAGAAAATCTCTCATCGCGGGATCAATGTTTAAAGTGTATGTAGCGCGACCGCTGACAGGTTAATTTATATTTTATTAACTTTTCGTATTCGAACACATCAATAAAAATTATTTATAATTATTCTAATTGAAAAATTGTTAACGATTCAAAAGAAATGTTAAATAAATGAAATCACACATATGAATAATTTATCTATTCAGTGATACTTGTAAAAACACCATTATGGTTGTTCAATGATAATTTCGAATTTCGTAATTTATAAAATTTTTTCTGAAAATTATATAATTCATCGAAATATGTATTTTTTGTTTTAAATACTTAACGATTCATAATCCACGAAATACCCGTCAAATATAAAACTTGAAGTTGTATAATTTATTATTGAATGTCTTGTCCTTGTCTCTCATTCTGCTGATTCCCTTCTTGGCTTAATCAGTTGTCGAAACTCGAATCCATTTTGATGTATCAACGTCATTACTTTTGTAGGGTGTATGGACGAGGATTTGTCCATTTTGTATTCTATCTGTGTTATTTGTTCACTAACTATCATATGGAAGGGAATGAAGTTCTAGAAAGAGATAAGTACATACACTGTGATAAAGGTGGAGAGGAAGGGACCGAAAAAAGAGAAGGAATGATCGAGAAAGATAGACAGAGAGAACGAGACAGGGAGCATAAATAGTAGGCGAGGACTAAGACGCTCCTTAAACTTCGTGAACTTCACCGATCCCTGGGATCACGATGAGAGTGCTCTCCATAGACAGCGAAACCCCGAAACCACCGCTCCAAGTTGTGTGCATATATATAAATGTATAGTCCCATCAATAGATAATATACAATCGATAATTTACGGTGAGGTAAAACAGCTATAAAGGATTATTATTATACTTATTATTCTTGCACGATATTCAGTTGTATTTAAAATAAATTTTTATGCATCGAAGTGTATTTTATGTTTGGTTCATTACCCCGAAATTACAACGACGTATAAAAAACGTCAATCATTAAATGATTTCATGAGGATTAAATTTTGATTTTTTTCGTACGTAAATTTTGTGATACTGAAAAATTTTAATCTTTATTTTTGGTATTGTTATTAAGGGGGTCATTCCATGTGACAGCTATTTTTCGCTTTTTTTTGGGATTTTTTTTTATGAATCATTAAAACACACTATCTTTGAATTTTTACCACATATTTATTAACATTTTTACAGTCCTTCGGAATTTTATCAAACAAAAATTACGAGTTGAATCGACTTTACACCGTTCGGAAGATACTCATGTGTTGGTCGACGGCTGCCATGATTCCGAAGGTTTTGTTCCTCTGAAATCAAAAAATCAAACGGCATTTCAATTTGTAGACCTGGGGCTATCGCCAGAACTAGAGTAAAGTAAAAATATCGAAAATTGAATTTTTGGCACGGTTTTAAAAGTCGAAAAAAATGACGAAACTAGGAATTTAACTTTTAAAACCGTGCCAAAAATTCAATTTTCGATATTTTTACTTTACTCTAATTCCGGCGAGAGCCTCAGATCTACAAATTAAAGTGCCCTTTGATTTTTTGATTTCGGATGAGCCAAACCTCCGGAATCATGGCAGCCGTCAACAAACACATGAGCGTCTTCCGAACGGTGTAAAGTCGATTCAACTCGTTATATTTATTTGATAAAATTTTGAGGGACTGTAAAAGTGTTAATAAATCTGTGGTAAAAATTCAACGATAGTGTGTATTTTAATGGTTTACCAAAAAAAAAATCCCAAAAAGAAAAACGAAAAAAAATAGCTGTCACATGAGACGACCCCCTTAAAAGAAAATTGTCGACGCATACATAATAATAAGTGAGCACAATGATTCCGGATGTATATTTTCCTCGGCATCCATCCGAAAGCCATAAAGTTTAGTAACAATAAGGGCCGTGAAAGCCTTAAAACTGGAATAAGTGCGCGAATTGAACTACAGGGTAAAAGATGTGACGAGGGTTGGAGAGAGCCGAGGCAATTTATTATTTATTATTCGCTCATCTCCAGCTTTCACAGGTCTTTGAAACACGAGGGGTTCGAGCTTTCATTCTCGAACTTTATTTACAGGAATGAACGTACATATATATAGTTATATCATACATATGGATGAAAAGAGAAAAAGAGCGGGAGGGAGAGAATAATTTTACATTATCCGAAGAGATAGAGCGAGCAAGGAAGATCAGAGAACATCGAAGAGCATCTAAATAGACAGTGCTTGCGAAGTATTATGGGTACTTTCTGACTTATGCTGAAGAACTCTCGCCATGTATTATAAGAGTATCAGTAGCAACCATAAGGAGGCAGCAACATCAGCGTCAAAGTCGAAGCTTACCAGCTCGGCTGTAACTCATCACCCCGAGATAATTACACCTCAGTATATAGCTACGGTGTGGCTCCTGTTGCTGATGAGGAAAATTGATATCAGTACATGTTTGCATACATATACGTATATATATAGAAAACGTGAAAGGGAGTTGCAAAGCAGTTGGGGTCAGAAGACGATAGGAATGATCGAGAATTCGACGCCAGATCGTTGGTAAACTTACAGATTACACTTTAATTACCTTAATTTGACTGTTCATTGATTTATTTTTATTTGTACGACGTTCATTAGATAGATTTCTATTCAAGAATAATTGGAATCGAAATTTTCAGTCTAGTTCAACGTAAAACGAACCAAATTAGTAAATATATTTTGAATATCATTTTTAAGTAACACAAAAGTTTAAGGATTTACGTTTCCATTAAATCCTCCTACGTATTTGCCAGCATAGACTAAAAGCACAAATAATTATTCGATTTAATTGAATTGATTGGAGTATAACGAGCAAGTTTCTTCAACTTCAATGGATATTTCTGCGAGTTAAAACAACCCAACTAACAACTCTACAGAGTTCTGAAGCGCGAAATAAGCTGCGATATTTCTCTATGGAGAAACGAGAAATAGGATCATTTATAACTCGTCGAAAGGATCGTGTGAGAATGTAAAGATATTTTCTTATCCCAAATTGTAGATTAATAAAAAAAAATTGTCACTTTTTGTCGAAGTTATCTTTTTTTCACTGTAAAATTTGTTTCAATGCGCATTTTTTGCCGTAGTCCATTACCGTGTACGAACTATAAATGTTGTTGAGGCTCCTGGTCGTACGAATAAAACATGCGATATTATAAAGCTACGGTATACGCGGTCGAGACGAGAGGTCTCAACTATCTTCCGACTTTTCTGTTATTGTCCCAGTGGGAAAAAGAATTTTTCATCGCTCTCTCTCCCTCTATCTCTCTTTCCAACACTCGAGCTGGCTCGTTCTCCGTTTTCCACTTTTTCTCTTCGCATTGGATCCACACGAAGAGCTTCCCTTGACACTTTATATACACTATATCTCGGTCTCTCTTCATGCCGCCAAGTTTATATGAATACCTTGGAAATATGGATATAACGGGCGATATTACAGGACGAGTGTCGTTATTTTATACAAATACGAGATGTGTACTTCCATTTTTATTTGCATCTACCTTATCGCGAGCTCGTTTAGGCTCGTTTGCTTTAGATTGTACATATTTATACTTACGTCATTTTTTTATGAATTGCGAATATTTTATTTGTACTATTTTCCACACAAATCTCTCGAGCAATTTTGCATTTTCCATTGCGAGACTCGAATTAACTTTGACTTTTCTAGTCTCTTTAAAAAAAACGATAAAAAATCGCTTATAAATATGTAGTATGCCGCCATAATAATATATACTTTTCGAGCAACCTTGCGAAATCGCCATTGATTGTGAGAATTTATCGGAGTATAAAAGATCGTGAGTTAGGCTCGCAACGAATACTTTACTCTCTTTAATACGAATCTTTCGCCTCTTAATGGAACTCGCAGCGTTCCACCTATGATGATGCTCGAGGAATCGACCTCTCTCGGATGCTGCTCTACTCCGAGCGGGACGATCTTGTGTAGGATTTTATGCTCTAAACTGAGGCGCAGCATCCTCCCGTGACATTAAGAGGGCACACCTAGATCTGGCACAAACGTATCGAATGCAATCGCTGCTGATCTACAGTCCCTTCGGCAGTTCGCACGCAAACTCTTCATAAGTCTTAATTATATATATATATTAATACAAGTGTGTTACGTACGGTGAAGGACCTTGTAATAATAATATAAATATAAATATAAGTATATGCGTGTACCTATATAATAAACTACTCACTTCAAGTCAGAAGCAATAAAATGATCATCTTTATACGATTTCATTAATCTCCTAACTCGCACCTCTTCGGCATAGTTCCCGATACAAACTTTTTATGCGACACCATTTTACCATCCATTTTCTCTTGAGCTAGTATAAATCAAATGGTTCAAGTAGGAGAACAAATTCGTTCTTCTTCCATCCAAAAATTGGATGGAATTAATTCAAAGGTAGAATACAGAGTTGAAAATAGATTGAAGTCTTTTGTTTGGGATTCGCTACCCTTCATTCGTCGACAGTTCCTTGAAATTTCTTTTTTTTTGCAGTACTTTGCTAACGCGCGTGTATAAAAAAGGGCGGAAAAAATAATATGATCATAAAGGCATACATCGAAAAAAGTTTCAACTTTTAACACCAATTTTATGAGAGAAAATAATTTTGTAAGTAATGAAGAATCAGTGACGTGTCCATTTTTTTCATTTCATCAGCGCGCATACGCGCTGATTTTTCTCAGCCAGTGAAAACATATTATTTTTCGTTAAATGGTAAGAACGCCAAGGGGGAGGAACCCTGAAAGACGTATGTCTAAAATCATAATTCATATCTACACTGAAAGTGAGAGAGAAAGACAGAGAGAATGGCGAGAGAGCACTCGAAAGGGAAAGAAGTATAAGAAAAAGAAGAAAAATAAGAAGATAAGGGGGCGCCTGCAGCGCAGATGTCTAACCCCATACCCATAAATCTCGAACGGAATACCTCGCACAGATGAACACTTATACACACACACACACACACATACATTCACACACTCGTAAAATATTTTGCAGACTCTCTGGTACAGTCTTAAGCGTGCAAGCGTGCAAATGACCTTAACGTATGACCGTCGGAACATCAAACG
Source organism: Rhimphoctona megacephalus (assembly GCA_963989365.1). Taxonomy (NCBI): domain Eukaryota; kingdom Metazoa; phylum Arthropoda; class Insecta; order Hymenoptera; family Ichneumonidae; genus Rhimphoctona; species Rhimphoctona megacephalus. Next base: position 18,664,351 of record OZ022419.1, on the reverse strand, counting down.
CGAGATATGCACCCTTGCATCATCTATACCACAATATATATGCCTATATATTTACCATGTTATATAGTATGGCTACATAACGCACTCGCGGCTTCAGATTACTTATAAATACATCATAATTTTAACAAAATAATGAGGCAAAATCAAATAACGTGATTAGGATGATTAATTATATAATTATATTTAGCCGTGGGGAGAACAAACATTCTTGGAAAATGAACTCCAGCAGATCATTTCGTAATTGATCAATAAAATTCCAATTCTTTCGATGCAGCATTATATATATCATTATTCCATCGATATTAAATGTTATTTTCATTCAATAATGTTGGGTAGTATGTTTAGATTAATTAGGGATCAGCATTAAATTATATAGGGATGATTCAATATGGAATGTCTCACATTCATAAAATATTAGATGTCAAATATTGTGTGTGTGTGTATATATATATATATATATACATATCTGCAGCGAATTGAGAACGGCTGTCTCGATATTCTCGTTAAGATTAAACCGCAAGATTATTAATTATCATGGCGCCCGGGTTATCGTTAACCGTATTTAATCGTATATTACTTTTATCGCTCTCGGCAGAGCTTTTCCCAGCCTCTCTCATTACCTTTCGCCATCGATATTTATCGTTGCACTCTCGTCATCGGAGCTACATGCACCAAGTACTATCGAGACATATACACGTCATATGCCACATTCGCGATTATATGTCAAAAGTGCGCCTCGTAAAATCCGTGAACCCTTTAAAACCCCGCGATTTGTGTCTAGAGCGTACCATCGCCGTTGGATGTTTCGGTCACGAATTCTGGCCTCGTAAAACCGATGAAATTTCCATTGGTGCATACTCTACTGCTCCGATATAGGAAAATATCCGGATTATATATTACAGCTTACATACTTTAGCATAAATTGTGGCAAAGTCCATTTTATAGTATATTCTTATTATCAAGTTTTTATTATTGTTTATTGAATATAGCATTTTTGTTGACGTCAAATGAATTTGGAATATAATCAAACAAAAAACTGCCGTAGATTTATTGACCTCACTATAAAGTTATTCGAAGGAAAATTAAATGACTGCTCCGAATTTCATCTAATTTCTCATTCATTTCTGTACTTATAGACACCATATCAATTTTTTTTTTTTTTTTTCGTATACGAGAAAAGAGCGTGGAAATATCAAATTATTCTCATCGGCCATGACGAAATAATGTTCATCGTCGCGTCGTATATACTCGTCATCATCATTAACATTGCTGCACTGGAGAGGCAGCTATAAGTACATAAAGAGATCGTGGTGGGTCTAATATTTCGTCATCAAACAAAAGAAAAGTTTGCGAAATATCCGGTAAATTTACAAAACCGATTAGATCTTGGTCGGTGTAATACAAATGGCGAGAGAGGATTCTGGGCACAACTGTATAGCTATTGTGTCTATATATATGTATATTGCTACATAACAACAGTTGTAGAGATTACATTTATGTACTCGGGGTCTTGCAAAAGTATATTATACTGGAGCGATAAAATTGTATCAACTCGTGGGACCTCATTTCATGTTTGACAGGTCAACGAATGAGATACAAGAACAAAAATCCCGAAGAAACATAATGCAAAATGAAAATTACACGAGTAACATGAAAAAATGAATCTCTCAATTGCGGTGTGTTTAACGAACCAAAAAGAGTCTACGACACTTTTGACTTATTTTATTCAGTTCCCTTGTTTAATTTACTGTCGTCCATGCGAACTCGATTAGCGTCACAAAAAGAAAAAAAAGAACGGTATGTCATTAAGTCAAAGTTGCATGTAATTCGTAATGTTTTATTGTGTGTAGAAAGGGCTGTGTGTGACGTGAGAGAGATCATGTAGTGTATACACACGTTTCATTATTCGCCCCATACTCTTTATGATCGTCGAGGTCTGAATGACTGAGCTTGCTCGCTCAACAGAGCAAAGTGATGTGTAGTGTAGAAGAAAATATAAATGTACAAATGCGTCTTTGTGTGTTTGTGTGGCAAAGTGAACTGGGAGACGACGACATCGCTTCGAGCCACCTAGATTCTTGGCAAGCAGTAGGTCATCTCTGAGCAGAGCAAAGTTTTCACTTTCATTCCACCAGCACTCTTCCAACACGGCATACATGTGTATATGTACAGATTGGAGGGAATGCCTGTGGCCATACGCAGATGCTGCACTCTCAAAGGTGTAAGTACACCTGCAGCATGAAGATTTATGTATGTCTCTACTAGCAACTTATTGTACGAATGTACAATCATATATTTTTGTGAAAAAAACCTTCATTTTTTGTTTCGGTTTTCGGATATTAATCTACGTCGAAATTATATGGAATTGCGAATTAGAAAATTGTATTTATTCGTAGTGGGAAGAATTTTCAAGCAGAATTTTTAAGCCGATACAAAGCCGTGTTTCTTCAAAATGAAATGGGCAATGCGCGTGAAGAATAAAAAAGGGCAGGAAAAGAAGGAAAGAGAAAAAGAAAGAAGAATAAAAGAAAAGGTCTGGGAGCGTTTTGCCAAATGGAACGGCTATGTAACTATGTTGGAAGAGCTGAAGAGAGGCACGATTCGTACGCTTGGCAAGGCAGTCACCGGATCTCCGTGGCCCTCGAACCATTTTTCTTCTCTCTCTCTCTCTTTCTCTTTGTGTCTTTTTCTTATTCTTCGATATACATCATGTACACAAAATATCAACTATTATCCAACAAAAGGTAATGGCTTGCGTTACATCATGAATTGAATCCTTCGAATTACGCCCTTTTGTATCACACCACTCGAATACAGACACGTGTCTATATTTGTGAGTTCTTCATCTTCAATGAGGGAAGATCGAAGAGCAGCGAAAAAGGTCATACTTTTAAAGACTATGAGTTGGATAAAGACAGAAATTGAACAGATATATATATATATATATATATATATATATATATTCAATATATTCAATATGTATATATGTAATATATATAGACATACAAACAAACATGCAATGAGAAGGCAATAGAGTTCGGTGGAGGTCTCGACCCCGGGGGCGGAAAGACTCTTAAAGTCTCGTTCTTGTTGTCGAAGAGATTGCGCTCTTTAAAACGTGCTTTTCATCCTCATCTATGTACCCAACGATTGTTACATATATAAATATATGTATATAGTTTTCGTTTTATGTACCAAGCATGGGAGTCTTATTGTTCAACGCGGTCTCTCTCACTCGTCTTGACAAATACCGATACAATACAATTACAACTATTTATGCATATATAAGTATACGTCAAGTGGGTATATAAAAGTCACGCGTCCTCGACAACGTGTGTTGGAAGTCGACGGGACTTTGAGCGCGGAATTGAACGAGTTGCATAGGTAAAACGAACGTTGGAGAATAAGACGAGACGATCGCACCTAAACCTTGACCTTTCGAAATATCTAACTCCCTGTAAAATACACTGCTGTGACGTTACTTTGGCAATGGTATTATTATCCCGGTAGGATGCTACGAAGAATCGACAAGTTAAGAAGCCATTTTCGATTTTTTTTTCTTATTTTGTTAAGTACTCTCGATCGAAGATCGATGCCGATTTCTTCGCAGAACGAATTCGATTTTTAAAAGTAGCTCTAAGTGGTCCAAGTTCATCTGGTTCACCTGTTACGATCTGGGAATACGTTAAGTCCCAAATGTCGATGTAAATTTTTACTTTATACATTTGTGCGCCGCATAGTAGTCCAGAAACGAGTTCACATAAATCTCTCGGGATTACTTTGTAACGGATACGGATTTTTTTCTCCACAACTGTAAATACGAATTAGAATAAAAATCGAAGCATTAATGACATATTTTCATTTAGTAGAACTTGTTCGATCAACATATTGTTCTGCGATTTTTATCTCGTAATTACCTGTTCAATAATTCTTTTTTTTATTGTTCCTGCGTATACCCTCGCGGGTATTTACGAGCCCATCCCATCACTTTAACTCCACTTCACTAATTTTCAATTTCCGAATTTCCATGTTCCTCAGAAACCCCCCAAGAATGTTACCCACAGCCACTCTTTCCTAATGCACTACTGAATCGCATTTGCACGAGGGCCGAGGGAAACTGTGGAAAACCCGGCCGATACACGCGGCTATATTTTTACTGAGTTTCAATTGATTAGCACCATCAGAAACTCAGAAAAACTGCCTTCCGCTCAGCGATTGATGCGTGAGCCGGTGCATGGCTAAGCGGTTACTCAACAAAATATTGGCCTCATCCGAGGCTGCTTAACTTTGGTGATCGCCGGAGCTACACATCGACCGCGCACCCATCGCTATCGGTGTTCAATTATTATAATAATTTGTTTACTATTTCAAAGTGTATTATTTGTTTGTTTATAGTTACGTTCGATTATTTTTTCTCTGACATGATTTTTCCCCGGTAATAAAGAGATTTTACAGGCTTGAATATGGGAAAAAGGAGGAAAATATGTGACGCGAACGGGGGCGAACTTTGCGACACCTCCGTCATCTTTTCATATGATAATATGTTTACAGATAAGCATATATGTGCAAAGTGTTGAGCACATACACGTCCTCTCACTTTCTTCAATATTTTTTTTTACGTCTAATGATGGCCTCATAGAAATAGAAGTAATAGGCATTTTATTTGCAGACGTACATTGAGAATATCGTTGCTGAGCAAAAAACGTGGGCGTTAACGCACATTTTCGCAATAAATCGCAATACTTATTGATTTATCCTGGTTATACTTTTGTGAGATCGTACTTTTATGGAATATTTCAGAATTTACTACGACGTACCATTTTTGCGATAATAATATATTTTTAGCAATAGCGATCGAAGTATTAAGGAGTTTAAAACGTTATTAAAATTTGGCACATTTTTCAATCGATTGAAAAACATGATTTCGATAGTTCTGAAATATCGCAGAAAAAAAATCCCATTTTTCAATATTTTTTCTGCACGAGAAAGCAAAAAAAGGAGAATTGTTTTTTTTTCTTCACCTGTCGGTGTGAGGAAAAATATATATGAGATAGATAATGTAACGATGCTGGGAACGATTGCGCTAAGCATGTTTCAGTAATAAGTAGGTAACCAGCTATTATACATACACGGCGACCGTAAAAAAAAACATAGGAAAAAACACAAGTGTCTACTTAAGTAGTCATCCGGCCTGCCTACACTCATAGCCTCGTCCATTTATCGTTTAACTCGATAAATATAAGATGAGAGGTTAAAAAAAATTGGGTGGATCACGTAATATAATAAAAATTATGATCGATGATTGCACACGATAGTTTGCTCAAAAGATTGTATACCTGAAGAAATAAGAGGATGCCGAAATAGGTCAAATAATTTTTTTAATTATTCGCTGGCTCACTCTGATATCAGTTATTGCTCTGACAAATATTATAAAATATGTTCCAGGCCTGATCATTTTTTACCAAATACTATGAACCATTGATGCTTACAGAAAAAATGTGCAGCTTTCATACAGAATCAAGAAATTTCTATATAACTTCAAATATATAAATATAAAAATAAATACCTATATAAGCAACGTTAACCGCAAAGAGGAAGAGGATTACTCAGCGTGATGGCGGGGCTCTGGTACATAATAAGATTGCCACACGGAGAGCATAAGCCGAGAAATACCGGGAGAACTGCAGATGAAATGAACGTGCGGCTATGTCCTCGGGAATGCATCTCGCGTTTCGCGACCGCCCACAATCGCTTCCAGCCCTCGATTATTATATTACGATGACAAGACGTATCTCTCTCTTTCGCTTCCTCGCATGCACGATCGATCTATCTCGTTCTCTTTCATGGAAATCACGAACTGACGAGAGACGAGTGACTGATGTCACTTTGGCAAGGCTGTAGTGCAAAGGCGGCTTGTACATTGATATTAATTCAAATATGAACATGTATGAATGGCACGGAAGTTAACGACGCTTCTTATACGAAGCCAATAACAGCTGCCACACGAATATAATTCTGCAACGACCTCTCGGTATTATTGCAGATGAGATTTTTTAAATTGTTTCATAAAAAGTGGCTGCTTATAAACTTGTCAAAATATAATAATTCACGTTTGAATCAATCTAGGAAGTCCATTTCAAACAAATATGGCATTTATAGAGTGTGAAAATCCTTTGTAATTCTCGGATTTTTGTAAGGTAAGCTTTTAACACGAAAAGCATTTGAAATCTCGTAGTCGCGTATAGCCACCGGCCATTCCGGCGATTTCTGCCCTTTCGCATGAGCTCACACGCGAAAGCAACAGAACGCAAACGCATCAATGTCCGTCGAACTGTTGAACCGTCGACGATTACTCCGTTTGAAAAGCCCTTCATTCTCTGTCTCTTCCATGCCACCCTCAGCCTCATCTCGCTGATCAAACGTCAATGTACGTCGGCTCGTACGTAGTACATTGTCACTTTATTCTTTTTCTCTCCTTTTTGCGAAAATAAAACGACCATATAAACTTTTGGTATACGAACTCGTCCACCCCACGCTTTATTGAAAACCTCGGGTTACCCGGTCTTTTGTCGATTGGTCTTTTTGGAAAAGAGATGCGCACATGTGCAATAACGGTTAGTCAATGCAAATTCGAACTAGTAGTCTTTATTTTTATTTATTATTTGAATATCAAGGAAAATTATAATTTTTAAAATAATAAGAGTGCGCGGCACTACTCAAAATAACTTTTTTAGCTCATCAGATCGAGATGAATGATTAAGTTTGAAATGTTATTTTAGATCAAATAGCAAGAAATGTAGAGTTTCCTTTTGTGAAAAGTTCTCAATGCGAACTACAAATCAAGCCCGCACATCGAATTGTATCCATTTGAGATTCTGAGAAACCCAAGCAGTTCAAATTTACCAGCTGGTCTAAATTTGCACCAACTTCTCTACTATTATTACTATGCTTGGAATCCCGCTTAAAGAGCCTGTAAACTTTTCGTCACACACCCGCATCGTGTTACCTTCGCTTTATACAAAGTTTACTCACTCACCACGAGGGTGAAACGAGGGTGAGTCGTAGAACGAGAACGTACTTCTCGTCGATGCTACCTGCTACGCATGTGTGAGACGGAAAACACGCCAAGAGCCGTTCGACCCTTCAGCCAACATCCTCGTGCCTTCACATAAACTTATTTCAGCCCTTTTTACCCTCGTTCGTGTAATCATCCACCCCCTCGTGCCGAAGCATGCAAAAAGTGTTTTAAACCGATGTTATATTACGTCTGTCCATATATACGAATCTTTGTCTACGTTACACCGGAAATGGTGAAACGCTATTTATGGTGTGCTAGTACACGTATGTTTATTTTTCTTTTCGATTTATTTTTACTCCTATTCATTTTCCTCTTGTCCGCGCCTTCCCATTTTTTCTATCCAGGCTTAAAAAGAATCTAAAAAAGGTACTTCAGTGTTGTGCTGAAAGGAAAACCTTGGAAAAAAATAAAGGTCAAGGTGAGACAAATTTGCGGGAATTACTTTGGATACAATATTTTTATATGCACTGTTAAAAAATATATGTAATTTACAATACTTTTACAATACAACGGTAAATGAAATTTACAAACCGGGTGTATGAAATGAAAATTATTACACTCGTATGCCAAAATTGATATATGAACATAAATTTTGGTTACAGATGTGGAATTTAAGATACATAACATTGAATATTCATATGAAATCTGAAAATTTTGTGGACATGCATTGAAATAAATCATATGTTTGATTGATAATTAATACAAATGTATATGAATTCATCTACTATCAACAGTGTATTAAAATTACAGTATGATCTTCAGTTTTCTTGACAGTTGACTGAAAAATAAGATACACATGAATGTTAATAATACGATACATGTTATTTCCCATCATAACTCTATCTCTTAAAAATACGCTATAAAAATGGGAATGAAAACTAATATACCCTGTAGTATAAAAAAAGAATCCGTGTATTAAAATCCATTTACCTATGTATTAATTATAAGAATCTCAATATTAAAACTAATACACAAGTGTAGGAAATTCGTAATGCTTTGTGGGCACCGTGCTTCGCGCTCTGGCCACCGCGTGGCGCAGAGCGTCGACTTTCTCATAGGAGGCACATGCTTCGGACGAGGATATATACAAGTCGCTCGAATCTAAGGAAATTGTGTAAAACATGAAAATGGTAAACACCAAACTTAACACAAGATGTTGAGATTATAATAAAAAATTTTACGGCGACAATTGCTCGACTTGATTGCCATGGCATCAAGTGGTGATAAGTCACTCTAACTAATTTCTTGAGATGTCTGGATGATTTCCACCTTCCAATTTAAAAAATCGAACACAATAGTACGCCAATTAATGTATTCCCCTTAAAAACTCATAATAGCTGAATTTATTTAATATTCATTCGTATATTAATATTCAAAAAGGATCACCAAATTTTATGATACATCTCTAGAAATATCGTAGACATATGTAATGCGAAAACGTTATACGGTGCCTGAAATTTAGTAATCTTGAATCTGAAAATTACTATGCTGGTAACATGAACTTTAAAATACCTGTATAGTAATATTAGTAGATGTTTCGTGTTTTTAATGTGCACAAGGTCAACATTTCTTACATGTATATGATTTTTCAAATACACAAGTATATTAATTTTACTGAACAATGCTCGTATCATTAAAATACCGCGTCTCTCAATTTTCCTCAGCGTATCTGAATTTTCATATACGGTATCCGCATAAAAGCTTCCTATACATGTGTATTAATTTTCATACGGAAATTTTTTACAGTGTGATTACAGCTGTAAAAAACTGATAAATCATTTGACTATTTTATTATGGAGTTAAGTGGAATGATGAAATGGAGTGATTATTATTTTTACATATTTTTTGTGGCTAATTGAATTCTCTAACAGGAATACATAGAGGAACTTATTGAAATACTTAGAAAGCAATTATAATAATAAAAAGAAAATAATAATTTGCTTAATTGGTTTACACGAAACATGAAGTCCCAGTTTGTTGTGGACCAAACTGAATTTCATTAGCATCGAACGAACATGATTTGATGTAACGAATGATATTTACGCTGAACAAATTAATTTGCTTCTACCCAAGGACATTACATTAATGTTTCACCTTGTACAAGATACGTCAATCTCAATATGATGATGATTTATATGCACACTCATATCGAAAGTTACCTTCGACAGAAATTAGGAGGATTCAGCCAACACTCATCAACTTTCATGGCCATTCATCAGCTGCCATAATAAACAAAGCAACATACAGACAAAAAAGATATTGATGAACTAATTGAATCCATAATAAGAAAACTACAAAACAAAAAATTAATAGGCATTAATAACCTTGTACTCGATCTTGCTGTTGGTAATATTCAAATAAACTCCCAATTTCCACGACGACCGATTGAACTTTTTTTTACTGTCCTGCTAATGTTTTTTCGACACAATCTTCACTAAAAATTAATCCGACTGTCGATTAGTATAATATAATGTACTTTTTATTAAAAAAAAGACTCATGATGTTGTGTTGAAATTTTGATGGATAGTATTTTCTTGTTACATCTGTATATAGTACGTAAAATTCGATAAAATGCGAAAAATGTCAATTAACGAGGCTGCGATAAGGAGCTGCAGATTTAGGATAGATCTCGAGTACGTCTGTTGGCATAACTTTATACGTCATAATGTAGAATTGCGTGGGAGGGTAATGTTACGAGCGGTACAAGTGCGATAAAGTAACCTAGAGAGCTTGTTCAAGATCCACACGTATGCATCGTCCAAGTATGAGGATGTAAAGAGCCGTCGATCAATCAGCAACCTTAGGAACAATGCATGATGGCATGTGAATTCGACCTCTCCCACTCTCTCGAGCGAATCCTCAAATTTCTCAGATAAATTACGTCCTATGTATGGGGTCTAACGGTTACCATATAAGCATATTTCGAAGGTCTGTAACAATGGAGAAAGAATGATCGGAGAGTCGAGATTTCATACGAGCGATAGATTTATCTCACCGGCGAGTCTCTCGGTCGCGGTTTTACCCATTGTATCCCCGTATTTACGGATTCATCTAACGAAGCTGGCACATCACCTTTTTATTTCTTTATATGCATAAAAAAAATTGATGCTAATGTGGATTATCAATTTTAACCTTCACAGAAATAAAAATGCTACTAATTAAATCATAATGGATTTCTGACTAATCAAACGTCCATTTTTACCAAATTGATGCTGCAACTTTTCAGGTTATTTTCGAAGTGAATGTATGGTGCAAAGTATCAATAAACAATGACGTCTTTAATTTGTACTAACTACTTCAAACAGGCAAACGCGCTAATTGCAGTTGCAAAGTATTGACGCAGCACAACGGAGTTTTCAGTTTTTTTTTTATACCTCGACAAGAGGTCAGTGAACGAAACGGTGTAATTACAGAAACTAAGAAAAGTGTAGCAATGCAGTGTGTTGGGTCAACTGTCAACTGAGAAAAACGTTTTGATTAAATTAATCAAATATTTCAAGCAAATTAACTATTCTCCTGACTTCGCGTGGAACTGGAGCCGATTTTTGCGAGATGCCCATTTTCGACTTCAACTGTCAACTCCAAACACAATTGTGTACAAAAATATAATAGTGTGATTGGAGAATTGATGAAAAAAAACCCAAAATAACCCGCAGAATTGAAGATAACGAAATTCTTTCAGTGAAAAACAACCAAAAATGCAATAAAAATAGAAAAAACACTGAATCTTAAAATGTACTGTATGCGTAAAAATTTCCTTAAAAATTAGGCTACCATAAAGAAAGGGTGAAACTGAAAAAACACCATTTCTTTTTTAAGCTACGAAACCTTATTGTTTCGACACTAGAGCGAGAGCTGGATGGCAATATGATAGTGTATTCGAGCAACAATCCTACGACTTAAGGTAGATCGGTGAATTTGAGCCATCCAAGATGAAGGACTGACAATTTTTATAGTTACACATAAATACGAGATGAATTGATATTTGCAACTTGAACGCTATTTACCACCTAGTTTGGTAGTAATTAATTCGTAAAAATCGACGGTTTCCAAACATTTATCCCTACGAGCATAGAAAAATCGTATGCACGTCAAACTTATTGAATTTTTACATTTGGTACTTCCAAGATTTCGTAATAAAAAATTGATCACTGCATTCCGCGAATATTCCTGAATATAAAAGTGCTTGGGTTTTTGGATGTTACCGTTAAAAATCGACTGAAAAATAAAAAATTATTCGTTGTAAAATGATTGAGATTTCCACAGGAATGACACGGGAAAGAGCGCGAGAGCGCTTAGCAACTCTGTATTCAGCGTCTGCTAGAACATGCCTTCAGACGTGACAGTTTGCCAATTTGACTGTGTTTTTCTTTCTTGTTCTTGAATATTTTTACCGTATTTGATAAATATCGATAGAATTAATGGTAATAGGTAAATTGGCAAAATCTCTGTCGTTGCGTAATTCCTTTGTATAAATACTCTATATAGGTTATAAACAAAACTGATAGTTTCGGCAGATGACAGTAACGGCCATGACACGTTTTACAATCCACTACGCTCTTCAAATTTTAATTAGTAAACATCTTTTGAACGATAAGATCATATAAAAATATCCATTCTCCGCTGTTTATATTTAGAAAATAATAAAATTATAATTTCAAAGACCATTTGGCATTTGCAAACTTTGGTCTATAATAGGTACTGCAAAGATCACGTAGCCGTTACCGATCTACCTTAAGTGAGATGACATTGCACGCCAGAATCTGTATCTGTCGTACTTCTGGAATGATCTGATTTTCTCTACTTTTGCCTCCTCTTTCCCAGTTAATTTCTTCCTTTTTCTCCATCTCTGTTCACTTTTTCCTTTTCCTTTTTCGCTCTTTCTCTGCTCATGTCTACCGTTTCTCTTTCTTCCACTGTTAATTTATGTCCTTTCTCTTTCTCTTCCTCTGTTTGTTTTCTCCTCTCTCTCTTTCTTTTTCTGTTTCTCTTTGTTAGATATGTGCAGCAAAGTTCGAAGACTCTCGACGATGTGTTCCTCAGCAGGCGACGGTGCAAACCATGCTGGAGGAGGCAAGGTGGAGGAGACAGTTACGTACAGGAGTGAGAGGTGTATCATGAGGATTTGCCAAAGACATAAGGCGAGCGAAAAGACAAAGATGCCAAGAGACACAATATTACGTGTGTATATTTATATATACAGACATATCTAGTACGTATATACAGAGGACAGAGGTCTCTAGCAAAGGGAGTTGGCCCCTCTTTCTAAGTGAGTTCTCTCTCACTCTCTCAGACTCTTGTGCACGTACATACTGTTGGACTTTTCTGATCCACCACCACGTCCTCTTCTATCCTTGCTTCTTCTCTTCGAATTCTCAACTCTCGTCGAGGCGATGCAACCGTCGAGGGAGATCACCTCTTATTAGAGAGCCCAAGCTATATAAACAAGAAGTTGCCGTTACAACAGCCAGTTGCTTAAATCTTTTATCGAGCGAACACAGTGTAATCGGTACCACGAGAAAAAAAAAGACAAAAAACAACAATCGTGCTAATTTATTGTGTTTCAGTTGTCGAAAAACTCGTCGTCCAAAGTCTCAAATAATTATAAAAACTTCGATATTATCGACACGTTGAAATATACGGATTAACGCTGAGGAATATCCAATTGTGCGGGACTTATTTTTACAAAGTTTGCTTTTTGAAGAGAATCAGAGAAAGAGGGTTTACGTTTTTCTCCCAATAATCGATGACCGAGAGAACGAGAAACATGTTTCGAATTGAGGTACGTCCACGCTGTCGGTCAACCGCAAACGTACTTCCGCAATAGTAACCGCCGATTTCCGGTCTCTGTATTTACATTTATAGGACGCTTCGTGACGAATCGAATCCTCCGGGACTTATTTGAAGGATTTTTTCTTCCAATGAAAGACTATTTATGGGAAGCGTGCCGTTAGAGTTTTTTGAGCCTTACATTACAAGTGACACTCGAGTTCGTGTGAGAATAAGCTTCAATCATTTTTTGCAATATTTTGATCAGAAGAGCTATTTTGAAAACTTTATATCCAAATTCACGCTCTTCCGTGAGAATTTTTTCACCTCTCCCTCAAAAGTGGATCCATATCCACTTTTTTGTCAAAAGCTTGATATTTTCTATTGATTGAAACTCCGCATAAATTTTAAATTACGGTTAACTAATTTGGCATGGAAAACACGACATGCGAATTGTCGTGCGATATATTTGCCTGTATATGGAAATTCGCCATCAGGAATACGATTCTCGGTACACAGGACAAAGTTTCATAGCGGTTCATTCCGTTGAGAGTGTGCGGTGACCAGAGATGAGGGCTGGAGTAGGTTGAATGGAAACAAACGAATGTCAACATTTCAACGAATATTCGCTATCATACATATCCCATGGACCATGTAGATTCGTTAGCTGATAATCAAAGAGGCGTATTTCCAATGAATTTTCCATGTAACTCCATTTTGTATAGACCCTTTTCGATGTTTTATCTCTCAATAAACGTTTCCCCGTGTATTTATATAAACGCGACCAATGCTCAAATTTGCATTCGATATACCTGTGGTAAAGAACCTAAATGCTTCTATACACATGTATTCAAATACGCAAACACGGGGTATATTCGATAGCAAACAAAAGGGTGTAAAGAGCGCGATTTTAGAAAATATAGGATCCTTCTTGAAGCCCTTTTGTTTTTAAATTTTCGATTACTAAACATGTGATAGATACGAGAAATTGTCACATTCGAACGTGGATTGCAATGCAGATGAAAAGAATTTTGTTCTATTCTCCCTTCTCATTCTCATTCGCGATTGTCTCACTGTATATTCGACTATATGCGAACAAGTCATGCATATTTCGACACATACACATATTCATTTGTTTATATATGTCGTAGAACGAATACGCGAAAATGCCAAAGAACTTTTTACGCTCAATGGCATCTCCCTTGTTATTTTTCCAATCGTTTTCCTTTCGTGTATTAATTGATTCTGTTGATGATACCCTTGAGAGCTCTCGAACCTTTTAATATTTTGCATTCACGATACATCGAATATGTGTTTATTGCTCGAACCCGTGAATTAAATGTTGCACAAATTCTCCTCGAAAAATGTTATTACAGTCAATTTATTTATCCAACATACCATTGATTTATTTCAATCATTTAAAAGTAATGTTTCTTGGTGTTCAGAGCTTTATTTTTCGCCAAAAAGAACGGCGAACAAAGGGAATCAAAATAATTTATCACAAATCATGTTGCACAGTATATTCAAAAAGTTTTGGTGCGGTTGCTATCGGCAAAAACTGAATGACGTTATGTATCTATAACCAATAGAACTACACACTTCCATCGCGAAAAACAAAACGTGTATAAAGCGGGGTGGTCAGAGTGTGTGGAAATCTATCCAATAAAATCATTTTTTAAAGGAGAATTTGTTTTCTATTTGAAGCAGTCTCTAAACATTCTGAATATTTTACTGGTGCAGCCGCTACACCAAGAATCTATTTTTTGCAACACGGACCGGGAATATGCTTCAACTAACAATTATTAGTAATTCTTAAAATAAATATCAATAAACTCAGAAATACACGGTGAGTTTTAGAATTCTTTTGTTCGTTGGTCTAAATGGGCGTACAGTTCTCGTGATAGTGTAGTATTCATATAACAATACCGTGAGAGGAGAATTGCAATTGAGAGAGAGAGAGAGAGAGAAAAGATACTCCGTGATTAAAAGTTGTGAGCTGCACCTGCATTTTTTACCAGTGCTTTATGTCGACTGGATGGAAGGGCAGCCGTTTCAGTGGGGGTGGAAAGCGGTGCTGCATATACATATATTACAATATAAATTTGAAATATATATATATAAATATACATATATATGTATAGTCCTTTTGTATGCGTGAGAGTGATCGCTAGGCGAGACCCATAGGTCACATCTAACTACTAACTGCACTCAGCGATGCAATCCAATGCGACGCAATGCCCCATAAACATATACTTATGTGTATTTTATATATATCCATGAGTACGCGTATCTCGTAATATATGGGTCTTGAAGATGCGTGCTTGTGCTCTACTCTCCACTCGAGCAGAACTCGAAAGAGTTTTAATCCCTTCTCTCGAGAAATCCTCGCTTCACCTGCCCTCAATTCTTTTCAAAGCTAGCGAGACGAAAGATAATACAAATACAAAGGCAAGGAGAAGAAGAAGAAGAAGAAGAAGAAGAAGAAGAAGAAGAAGAAGAAGAAGAAGAAGCAGAAGACGAAAAAAAGAAAGAGTTGATACCAGCCAGTGTGTTACGTGCTCGTGATATTGAGCCCACAGAGACGAGAGAGCTCTCGTTTTCATTTCTCTTTTCGTTTGTATATATATGTATACATATACATATGTAAAATGTTCCAGAATACTCAATCGATCGCAGCTTGAAATATTGGAAATTTCACAAAATTTGCATTCGTAATTGTCCGGTAATTAAAGTTCGGTGAATCGTTAGCAAGTCCTTTAGAAAAACGACAGGATCTACGAGTTGGGCATACACAAGTTGTACGAAAGTAAAAGAAAAAATAACAGAGAAGAGTTTGAAATGGGTTGTAAAAAGTTTGAGAGCAAATTTCACAAATTTGACGTACAATGTA
This sequence comes from Rhimphoctona megacephalus, assembly GCA_963989365.1. Classification (NCBI taxonomy): domain Eukaryota; kingdom Metazoa; phylum Arthropoda; class Insecta; order Hymenoptera; family Ichneumonidae; genus Rhimphoctona; species Rhimphoctona megacephalus. Next base: position 18,648,614 of record OZ022419.1, on the reverse strand, counting down.
ACAAAGAAAAACGTACATTTCAATCACTATGCTGAAAATATTTCTGCTTGATAGCTAAAATTGTTGGAGTGTTTTTGGCTTGCGATATTTATTGCTGCCAAGGCGAGAAAAAGAAAAGACGTTTGTCACTGGACCCACTTTGTTTTACGCGATCCTGTGTGTCTCTACATCCAGTAACGTGAGCAAAACTTCGAGTCTCAGGTGTACTTGTGCATTGAAGGAAACCTCGACGGAAACCACAAGTCACGTATATTTATGTATGTAAATACATAAATATTATAAAATATGAGACTTTTCACACGAAACTGATGGACCCATGGCTTCGGATCCTTCACTTTGATCCATTATTATTTTCGAACATATCGAAGATTTTTTGGCAAAAAAAATCTCTGTAAAAATTAAATTACTTAGTACTTTCAATTTGACTATAATATAGAATAATTTCCGAATTTTTATTTTGAAATATAGTGCACCTTTCACTGAAACCAACTTTAACCACATCAATCGAATCCAACTTTTATATTAATAAAATTGTTTTTTTCTTTTTCGATTAAAATCACATTTCGAGCAATTTCAATATTGAAGTTAGAAAAAATAATATTTCAAATATTGAATCATAATAGGGCTTGAAAAAACTTTAAAAGTGTTTCCGAATCCCCAGGTAATATAAAAAATCCGCTCCAGAACAGAGAGGTCAACTGTTCACGCAGATACTGCTCAATATATTTATACACACGGTGATATAAAAACACACGGTTTATAACGATTCTGTATATGGAAACCGGATATATATTATGTTGCCGATGCTTCAGCTACTGTATTTTACAGCCAAGTCATTCAGACAGCCAAGTATTTCTGTGGATCTCTGGTAGAACAGCAGTCTTTAAACAAGATATAGATATATATATATATTATCTTGTGCCACAAATTTTATACGAAGGAGGAAAAGAAATTGAACGGAAAGAGGACATAGAAAAAATAATACAGTCAAATGAAGAAGTGTCGGGACAAATACTATGCCACGTATGGATTTATATACTGGCAAAGTTTTATCTTCCTCGAGTTTTATGGATGACAACGATGAAGGGCAAACCAATTAATCACTGTTGTACATGGGGGATGAAAGACTGAGGCATATCTCAATCTCTACAATATAAACCTAATATCTGTATTCGTGTATCTGTTCATATGGAAAAATTGTGCACACCGCTGTAGGACCGGAAAAAAGAACCGTTTATTTTCTTCTCAATGAACAGCGAGAGAAGCTGTTCAGATGTACAAAATGGCAGAGTACACGAGTGTAGTTTACGATCGTCACGTTAATAAATTATTGCCCGTGTATACGATACTCGACAAATACATTCGATTGGCTTTTATTTACATGTAGTATGTATATATTTGTGCATGATATCCTCAAAGTCGGTAAATATCTTATGAATTATTAACAGTACTGACAGACGGTCTAAGCATCGCGATAAACTTCAAGTCGACTCCAGCCACTGGTCCAGCCATTGTTATCCAATGTTCGGTTCATGACTTTTTAAATAATCATCTCTGTACAACTATTAATTATATCTGTCGAGATTTTTGTTTACTGGTAATAAATGTTATCTGGAGAATAAATTTCGTCACGAAACTAGATGAAATCATTTTTTTACGCACCGAATGATCAATAGAAATGGAAATGTTAACGGTTTGTATGGTAAATGAGACTTGTATTAATTTTTTGAGGGCAGATCAATAATTGCCACTTGGGATTTGCGTCAAGGAATGAAATGATTATTTTGCAAATATCTCTCCCTTTCATACCCGTTCTTTTTAGAGAATTGAGAAGAAAAAGGATGGGGATTCAGTAGAGAATACAAAAGTTTTGCTCAGAGACAAGAGTGGACGTTGTCATAAAACTAGAGTAAATATATGATCGCCGCGTAGAAAAAACAGGTGAATTGATGTTCGAAAAAAATTTCAAAGACAAAGATAAAAAAAGTTGGTTACGAAGGGAAGAGACTTAAAAGGGGAGGTTGGATTTTAGTTGGCTATCTTTTACTAGGTTGTTAAATATTTATGAAAAATTTTCATAATTTACCAAGTTTTTCCGGCTCAATTCCCTCTCGTGTCGAGAGGTAAAGAGCTCTGGAGAGAGGAACGAAGAAAGAAAGGTAGAGTCCAAGAGAGATGCTGGGCTGATACCTATGAGAGATTCTCAGAAAGGGGGAAAACACGCTAGGGGGAATAAAAATTTTTAACCTTTTTTCGTTCTAATTCTTTGTCGTAGCATAAAATAAGGGAAGATCGGTAAAACGCTCGTGGGCACAAAATTCTTTGGGTTCATTATTTTTACGTCACATACACGCCGAGAAAAGTTGCTCGAAATATATAATCATTGTTGTTTTATGTATCCTGTATATACGTTTTTCAATTATCTCAAAATATTCATTGAATTCGTAGCAAAAAAATTTAACAAAAGAATAATTAATCTTTGATTTATAATTAGAATAAAAAAATAGAGAGAAAAATGTGAAACTCGAACACAAGACACAAGACGTACGGCTTGTTTATCATTGTGATTGGAGTTCCACATTTGTCTCTAATCTTTAACGAAAGTAGCATTTTGCCTTCCGACGCATTTAAGACACCAACCCCTGTATGGATTTGATGCCATAAATAGTCAAGTAACGCATCGCTGTTTCATCTTGCATGCAGGTGTGACGAAAGCACGATGAGTTTAAGACCATCTGGGTAGAAAATGACATTTTGGCGAGAAGTCAAGTGGAGATAATTAACTTATACGATCCATAGCATAAAATCACGTAACATTTTTCTACAATTCATGTCTGATGAATTTCTTAATTACATTACCTGATCCTATATTCTTTTTATGGCATTTTTTCAATGCTTTTGCTATTAAGTTTTTTTTCACCATTTTTTAAAAACTCTTATGTTTAAATTCGAGTACAATAGTACAAGTTTTCTAAATTCAATAAGCTTACATTTAAAATCGAATCATTTTTTGTGTTATAAATATTTGAAAACAATATTTTATTCATTTTTTTTAAACGCAATGTACCATATCACATTTTTTGTTGGTTTTGGAATTTTTTACTGGAGAACATAATGAAATGATTTTTTTTTATACATAAATAAATTAGTTTTTAATATCATTGTAATTAATGTTGCGTTTATTATTTATCTTGGCAGTTGATGTTATTGATGATATGCTGGACAACGATGAGCAGCGTCTTGGGTGATCTACCGCCAGGCACAAGACGTAATACTTATCTGCCTCCTGAGCCTACGAAAGGATACAATTACAATACGCCGAGCGTACCTTTCCCGAGGCCAACGCCATCATTTCCACCAGGGCCACGTCCAACCCCTTCGTTTCCGCCCATCACGACGAGACCTACGAATAGACCAGGCCCAGGTCCGACGACTCGACCGTATCCTGGTCCAGGTCCTAGACCAACTCCGGGTTATCCAACTCCGACAACGAGACCAACACCCGGTGGTGGGTATCCTACTCCTGGACCAAGACCTACCCCGATATTCCCTGACTATCCTGGACAACCTTCTGGCAACAATGGAAATCGTCTTCCACCGGATGTGAGTTAAAAACACTGTTGTTTAGACGTAAAAAAAGCTTATTTCATTTTTAATTATCACGTTGCTTTCTCGTCATTCTTCTTGTCACTATTATTCATTTTGTGCGTCATAAAATGGATTAAATCAGATATGTATTTTTGTTAATTTTATTCCCTTGAGTTTAAAGTCAAAATGAAGCTACAGAACATTAGTTTTTTTATACACTCCTAGAATGAAAATGAATAAACAAATTCCGCAACATAGATTTCTCCAACTGCAATATTATTAGCAATTTGTTCTACGTCCATTTCACGAATTCGCGAATTATGCAAGACAACGGGAAATCATGAGCATAGAAGCAGTTGGGAGGAAAGGAGCGCTATTTTCTCATCGAGCATGAGAGATGATCGAACGATCGTTCGATTCGCGAGTTACTTTCTCACGTAATTCTCGACCGTAGACCTCTTGGAATATGTAACTTGGTGTAATCGTTCGTTGCATTTATTCTATCTACTGGAGGTGTTGTGCAATTTGCAATATCACGTTGAACACTTTGTATCGTGATAACGGTAGAAAAAAAAACAAACCGGTGGGCTATTTTACAAATTTGAGTTTGTGTATATCTCGCAATACTGTATTTAAATATACACTGTGTGGAAGAACTTTTTTTCATACAAAAAATAACGTCTAAATGAATGAGAGTTTGAATAGAAAATTTTTGTCGAGGAAACGTGAAGAATATGATTTAAACGGAAATGGCATAAATTAGTACATGCAAATAACCCAAAATTAACGATTGCGTAGGTTCAAAATCACCTTGACAGCTATAATTTTTTAGTATCGATGGATCGATGAAGAGTTCAAAAGAATATTTTTTTTAAATGAGCATGATCACTCGTTAGACTGACACATGTCTAATTTGTAAATTGCTTGAGGCTATAAATTATAGCAGATGGAAAATGTACAATTGTGAACACACAGTTCTCGCGTCTACGGAATCGTAAAGAAGACGGGACACGTCGAGTGTATAAATTGATGAAAGATTTTATCTTCTCGGATACACAGTAATTGCCAGAGAAAAGTGAAAAACGACGGTCACATAATATACCATAGCTCATAAGGAAATCTTCTACTTTGTGTTTGTGTCAGTTCGGTAGTAAAAAAAAGAATTGATTTAATACAGTATTACACGATCGCACTTTCATCCTCATCATTTTGAGAATTACAACGTTAAAAGTTACGCTCTTGCCAGATGAACAAAGAATCTCAGTATATAAACTGATCGAAATATTGAACGGAGAAAGAAAGATCGGAGAAAGAGAGAGGAGGAAATCTACTTGAAATAATCGTTACTAGTAGCAATACATTGGATGAGAAAAATGTGGAATAAATTAATCGAGGGTGAGGTGATTGAGCGCGATCTCTTCTCCACGCCTTTGCAGAAATTCTTTCGATCGTAAAGATCATATTAAAAATTTTACAGCTAGTAAAATCTTACATAATAACATTCATTTTTCTTTCACCTGGCACACTTGATTTTTTTTTTTTAATTTTTCACAGTTATTGATATATCTTTATTAGAGGGCGAACTTTACATTGAATTGTTTTCATCAAAAAAATTATGTAACGCTTAACACGTGTGTCCAAATATCGGCTTGTATGGCAATCAAAGCACATCTGCGAGAGCTGCAGCACATCTAAAAAGGATTTAAATTCAAACATATAAAAAAAATGTCAAAAGTACATCAATTTTTCTGGAGATTGCGCATAAATTTTAGTATATAAGTCGAAAATTGACAATTGATGCGGTCATTTAAAATTTGAATTGATTTTTTTCTAATGATTTTGTTGTCTGACTTGGTGAGTGTAATTTTTTTTCTTTTTTCCTTTATCGCAACAACTAACGCAAAAAAATTAACACGATGGCTAAGCAAGGCACGAGCCCAAAGACTACGTTCGACGGCTCATTGGCACTGCCATTCAGGAAAGGAACATGGTAAATTGTCAATTTGTATTTGCAGCATCCTGATCATGTGCATGAACCGGGTATGCCGTTCGATTTTAATTACGCGGTGAAGGAGGACGCATATGGGAACGATTATTCGCATAATGCGATAAGCGACGGGGATGTTACTAGAGGCGAATATCGGGTACAATTACCGGACGGACGTACGCAGATAGTGCGTTACACGGCTGATTGGAAACACGGATTCAGTGCTCAGGTCACTTACGAGGGGACGCCGCGTCTTGATCTTCAACGACCGCCAGGCTCAGGTGGCAATTTCCGCGGATACTGAGACCGACCAAAAATCGTGCTACGAAATTTTATTTCGCAACTCGGTATTATTATGATAATTATTAAATCCTTTATTATAAATATTAATAATATTATTATTATTTTATATAGATATTTACATAATTATGATAATATTAAATTTGTTTACGCGGTAAAATGTTTTAGAACAACGGAATAAAAATACAGAGGAGTCTTTTTCCGAGAAACTGATATTGAGGTCGAAAAGTCGCTCCGAACGGAATATTTTTTCTACTGCGAAACCGCGTTAGTTTACAGCCGTTAAGTAATTCAATGCTAATTACTTCATAGAAACGAAGAGAATATTCCGTTTTTCAAAATCAACTCGAACGATGTTTGAATCGGCTAAATTTATTCCGGAGAATAAACTGAGCCGATACTCGTGAAAAAATTTCGTTTTTTTAATCAATATTCGAGCACGTACAATAAGAAAAATTATAAAGAATATGAAATAAAAAAGGAATAATTAAAACCCTTACTTAAATGCGCTATATGTAAATGAAAAATCAATCTCCACCGTGTTTGAAGTAATGCAAATGTCCCTTGGAGAATCCGTGGACTTCTGAGCACTGTACCTTTATTCGATTAATACGAAAAGTTCCTTACATTAAATAATTAAACGAAACGAAAGGTAGGGAAAGACGATTATACGAGAGAATCGATAAGGACGAGACGTGTTAAAATGAAATGAGATAACCCGAAGTAAATGTAAGATTCTTAGTACGTAACTGCTGTTATAATACGTGTAACCGGTATAGTGGAAGATCTCGTGAATATTACGTGCTCGAGGTCCATGTGCGCCGTCAACGAGGGAAAACGACACATTGGCTGGTCACCGAACTATACGAATCACGATAAAGACGAGAACTGGCCGATTAAAGTCAAGACTCGAGATTACACCCGGGGGGTCTTAACAAAGTACACGTCGTTACAATGCAGAACATGAAAATGTACAGAGTGTCCCAGAAATTCTGTCAATTATTTGTAGGGTGAATAAGCCCTAGAAAAAATGTACAATCGGCCCAACATCGGCCAAGTCTGGCTCAACATTGACCAAGTGTGGCCCAATGTTGGCCAATATTGAGCCGATTGTACATTTTTTCTAGGCAGATCGTGAGAGTCTTGACTAGAAAAGTTATTGATCATTTTTTTCTCCGATAAGTCGTTGTTACGTTTCGTTGATTTGGTTCATTAGTAATATTCCTGTGGAATTTTCCATTCAAAATCTTGACTCGCAAAATATTGACTCGCATCGTTGAAATTTTTATTTGTATCGAAATTCACAGCTGAGAAGAAGTTTGCATTTCGAGGTTGGCGAACTTGTATCTCTGATCGACCTTTAAAAATATGAACATCGAGTTTATGTATGTACCATTTGGACCGAGAATTGTCGAGTCGCTGGGAGAATCGCGCACTTTGTGTGCCGCATAACCTACACAATTGCACACATCCTCCTGGCTGGTGGATGCCTTTCTTCTTCTCCACCACTTCTGTCGTCTCTGAGAAACAATAGCCTACCTTGAAGTCAACTATATAAAATGTTACTGTTACCAGTACTTGTATTTGCCATTCGGGTATTTATAATTATGGATACGTACGTGTGAGTTCGCATTGCCTTTTTTATTTTCTCTCTGATGATTTACGTACGGAAAATAAAATATATAGTATATTATGTGTGTGTAATCGAGAAAATCTCAGAGCAAGGCACAGAGACATGCACGCGGAATCTTCTCTAGTTTTTTCCTCCTTTTCGCATTTTTTATTCTTATCCGCTACTAGCAAAAGTCTCGGTCGACAAAGCACGTGAACTAATCTCAGCGGCACACGCACACACAATTGCACATAAGAGAGATGAAGAGAACTTACTTTCACTGCTTCGTGGGAAGAGCAAAATGAATTCTCTCAGACCATTACAGGGGTTTTCATTCCTTCGTTTTATTTATTCATCAGTAGATATAAAATAAATAATTGTTGCAGTTGCGAACCAAAAAATGAAATTCGATCAATGAAATTTCTTTCAGTTTTTCGGGTATTTTCAAATCATCGTTACAATAAATAGAATGAATTACTAGAGGTAGCAAATTATAATTATTACTTATTATATTCATAGGATCTATTGGACAACTAAGCGATTAAACGCGAGTCTCGATCGCGAGCCCTAACGATTGTCTTTTACGTTTGCTGTACTTACTTTTCGAACAATTTCTTTACGTTTCTTCTTTCCAAACCAAATCAACACCTGCGTAATTGAAATAATTCTCATATCCTCTTATGCTTGCTCTCGCGAATTTCCAAACACGAATTTCGACCGCGAAATTGACTGGCAAATTGCTGGACCAGCTGGAGACAAACTTCAAAGTGATCATTTTACCAGAAGTTCAACGCGAACCTAGTGCTACATACATACAACTTCACAGAGAACTGACCAAAATGTAAATCACGGAAAAGCAGTACCGATACTAAAATTTCATGCGCTACTCATGAACCTTTTACTATTGATGCTTGGTAGATCACGAATATTTGAACACGAATTTCAACCGTCAAATTGGCATCGAACTTTTGACAGACCAACTGGAGAGAAACTTGAGAGTTATAATTTCACCGGAGGGCCAATAACACGAGACGCGTGCTACGTGCATGAAACGCTACAGGGAACCAATCAAAATGTAAATTGCGGAAATGCAGTGACACAACTATAATTCCATGAGTAACTCACGAAATCTATTATTATTTAAAAAAAAAAATAAAAAAATAAAAGGAGATAATTACACGAAGTATTAACTAATTATCAACATATTTATTCCGCTAATGCGTTACCGTGTTATTTTAGAGAAATTATCTTCGTTTAAGGTACTCCTTTCAGGAATTCGAAGATTTTATAATCAACAGATCTTTTTGTACAATGAAGTAAATATTCATCCTATTTTACTGGAAAAATATCGAACCAAGTTAACGAACTTTTAGCACAGAATGACAACTTTGAAAATCGTCTTAATTCATCCGATGCTTTGTCCAAATGACCTGCTCCCCATTTGTCTATTTCATAAAACATTTATCAAGTATGTTTGATACATGTGAATTGCTCCAAGCACAGAAAAAATCCCAAAAATTCCATAGAAACGATAAAAACAGGACGTCACTGATTATAAAAATATTTACGATACCGAAAAATGTGTCTGACAAATTTTCGTAACCGCGACTTTCAACATTAATAGATAACATTTTTAACGCAATGCTTTTTTTTGACCGTTACAAATTGGCCCTCATTATTATCAACGCGATTCGGCATTTTATACCTATTTTCACTCACGCTTCATTATTTTATTTGTTGAAATACAATAATTGCAAATTTTTCTTCTGACAGTTTTTGAAACTATACAATTAATCCGAAATTTTGTATTAATGTTTACTGTTGGGAGTAATGATTCGTTATAGCATTTTTTAATACTAATACTAAAAATAATAATGACATTTTAACGATAAAAAACGGTAAACTTTTCTGTAATTATAAAATAACTTTCGTCACATAGCATTGCCGCTATTATTTAAAAAGTTATCGATATACACATGATGAGAAGCACATTTTCTCTTTTTTTCGAATATTGATATCATTACGTATCACTTTGAAGACGATAAAATTGCACATTCGTAACGCACCATACCACATAACGATTTTTCCAATTAGTGATCCGTTTTTTTCTCCCCTCATTAGAATCATATCTCGCGTTTCTCTCATTTAGCGATCCCTCGTCCGCGTCTCCATTTGTAACGAAACTGGTTGTAATTTGAACCAGGCAATGAAGGAGACGTTGTGACAGTCTCTAATCAAAACGAACCCACGATTGACACTCTAATTGCCGGTTAAAATAATTCACATTCGAAAGAGAATAAGGGGTTTTTTTTCATCTTCACCCTTCGCTAAGTAAATTTGATGCGCCAAAATGATACCCTTTTTTATTTTCTTTTGTTCAATAAGAATGTTTCATTAAAATCTGGGCAGCATGAACAATTAATTCTGTAATGAGTTCTTTAGTATACTGAAAAGCCAAATTTGTTGAAGCAGTTAAATATTTTCATGGATACGTTCAACAAAACTATTTCGTCTAGGCAACAAAATATTTTATTGTTTCTACGAAGTTTCGTTTCAGTTGAACGAAGTTTTGTTGAAACATTGAAAATTTGGTTGCTTGGACGAAATAATTTTGTTAAATACGTCCAACAAAATATTTGAATATTTCAACAAAATTGGGTTTACAGTGTAAACTCATGCTAACTAAAATAGACCACCCATTAAATCAATTCCGAGAAGCTCAAAAATAACTAATTAGTTACACAGAGAAAATATTAAATTAAAGTAAATGTAATGGTCCAAATCTGCACCAATTGCTTTATCAACGAATGCAGCCTGTTTTACGGTGTCTCGCACCGCATCCCGGCACGTACGGACAAGCCCGAAACGGAAAAGTAAAAAAGAAGAAAATGGAAATCAGCGGAGCATAAATGATTTTTTTTTAACATTAGGTTACGGTGAATACAGGAAAAGGACCATGGCAAGTATCAGCTCGCAGTAACGCCAGATGCGATGATGTTGATGAGCCCTGTAATATTGGCTAAGGAATTTTACGGGAGATGTTTTTTCTTATCGTTGATGGAATATTTCGTGCTCTAATGAATTGCTTGAAAGTAAAATAACAAAAAATCATCACAATTCATTTTTGTAGGTATAATATGACGATATACGAGAGGATCGATGACGAGTATTTGTCTCTTCGGTTATCGCTTGAAATGTCAACAATCCACTGAATTTACACCCTTTATATATATGCACAAACGCTCAAATACATACATTTGTATATACAAATGTGTGTCTCCATGTGTGTATTAACGTGTAGTCAACACGTTAATTAGTACACATGCGAATGATCTCGTTTTCCTATTGTCTCCCTCCTACCTTTCGCCAATTAATGACATAACCCGTTATCCCATCCTACGTGATTTATTTACAGCACGATCTTCGTATCTATTTGGTTTTATATAAACGTGTGTGAAATCGCATTTCGGATTAATGCATTTTTCATTGGGACCATTTAAATTTGCATTCGACACGGTTGAAGGCACGTAATGTCACGGTAATCTTTTTGTCCAATCATTTTACTATATCTGTATATCTACATATTCATATTTGTATATATATGTATGTACATCCATATAATGGCTTTTCAAAACTCACAAATATATCTCTATCTATTATATTCGTATAAATCTGCAAGCGAATAAGGTATGTCTGCCTGTAGGTTTGACTGCTTATAACTCGAAAACTACGCAACGAACTTCAATAAATATTTCACAGGCAGCAGAAAGCTTACGATTAATAATATATTCTCAGCTATATATAACAATGGAAAGTAAAAAATTACATTTGATTGGTAAAATGTTATTTTACCAATTAGTCATAGCGCGACGTCGAGTTGAAGTTTAAAAGTAACCGAAAAAAGTTCATTCTCGAGGATTCTTACGTGTGACGTCGAGTTTAAGACTAAAAATAACTGAAAAAGCACATTCTTGACAATAGATGCATGTTGAGTCTTGACCTTTAACTTTCTTTTTTTGAATACTTCGCGACAAGACTCTGCCACTTCTCTACATTGGAAATAAAAAAATGTTGACCTTTTCGTCGGTGCGATTTTCTCAACTTTTCGGAGAGAAATCATTTGAAACATTTGAAGAAAATCTACATCATTAATTGTAAAAATAAAAGATTATCCCACGATCGAGCTAAGTTTAAGATTCATCAAAGAATAATGATTTCCTTTAAATAATGATACAGAAAATATATAAGCGTACACACAGTGTGGAATTCTTTTGCTTATAACTGGAGAACTCGTGGAGTAATCTTTCCAACTTTTTTTTTTCAACTTCTAAACGGAACTATGTTTCAAAAGAAAAGTTTGATTATCTTCTCCATTCGGTTTGCTCGATTTTTCAAGGAGTTATAGATATTTAAAGGACAACAAATTTAAAAAGCGTATCCGATGAATTAACCGTAATAATTCTCTTTTCAAACGGGCAGGCTGCTGCCAATGAACTGAAAAGAGAAAAAAATCAATAAAATCAAAAATGCAAAAGTGACATCGCAGCCTGTTCGACGTAGAATGCCCTATAATATACATGCAAATATTTATTTAAAATGTACCACCTAAACTACTGTTGGCCGCTAATACGTCAAGAGACTCAGTAGAGTTTTGGGACAAATACATTGACAGCTCTATCGTCTGCTGGCCCGAGGCTCGCGAAGTCTATACTTTTTCTGAATAAAACGATTCACGGTGGTGGGGGTAAAAATGGCATGTCATTTTATTTAATTACAAAGTTCAGAAGTCGTTTGGTGTTTTGAAAATTGAACTGGAGACTAATTGAGAAATTCCCCTTCGATTGAGCCTAAAATCAACATGATCAATAGCGTAATTGCTGAAAAAAAACTTTGCACAGGCTCAAGATTATGCTAAAGTTCCAATACATCGAAGGATTTGACGTGTGTCTCTACATGACACAATCAAAGGCCTCTCTTGGGGCCCACCAAAACCCATTTTCCACCAAAGCCAGTCTTCGGCGATGAAAGCAACGAGCTTTTATTGGTCACAACTGTTGAATTTTTGCATTGTACTCATACCACGGAAAGTTTAAACGTTATTTTGAAAGTGAGAAGTGCGAAGTGCGGTACGCGTGGTGAATAAATTCGGAAAAAAATTTATTTTGTAGTTCAGTGAAAATATTATTCGGAATGGAATAAAATAATATTTTTTTCGTAATGCTTACCCGCAGCATTTGCCTAATTCTGAAACTGTAAGCGAAATAAAAAACAACCTCACTCGCCGATGAGGTTACCATATTTTTTCCAGCTCGTGATGTTTTTTTATTTATCAAAAGATTCGGTAGTCTTTCGACTAATAAACATATAAAATAGTGTAGAATCGTGAATTTGTATGCCTGGATAAGTGTTGGAAGTATCGCTGATGTGTTAGGTGTAAAAGTAAAAAATTTTTGTTTGAGTGTTGATAAACGAAAAATGCGAATACATGTATATAAAAAAGTCATTTCGAAGGTCAGTGGAAAAAAAGTGCCAAGCATTGAATTTATACGATAAAGTTATACGTGTGCCAAAAATATTTATAAGTATTTTGATATCCAGCGGCGAGAAAAATAGGTTCACTTACGTATATCTTCGAATTTTTTTATAAATCTCAAATTTTATTTCTCAATAAGGAAAGAACACGCAAATATTGTATGTTGATAAATTAAAATAAACGATCGAAATCTTTGATCAAATAAATATTTGCGAAGTAGATTTGTTGTGCCATCATTATTTTAAAAAGTTGTCCTACTTTTTCTCCATTCATTTTGGTTTTGCCCTTCGGTCACTTTTTTTTGCCTCATTGGTACGCAATGGATCCATACCAAGTTTTATCATTTTATCGGACAATATGTGTGCTGTGTATTTTTACTTCTTCGCTTTGACTGCGGTAACATGGATTGAAAAATTTGTTACGATAAGTATTTGGTTACTCATTTATGGATGGGATCAAAATGTCTGTCTTTGTGACGCAATGAATATATCCGAACTTCAAAAATTTTGTTGGGCCCAATGTATGCTAAGTTATTCACTTTTACGCTTCGGTTGTAGCGTAACGAATTCAAAAAGTTGTTTCAAAAAGTCTTCGGGTGCTCTTTTTCTGAAGGTATCAAAATTCGTATCATTGGGATGCAACGGATACCTATAAACTTCGATAATTTTTTGAAGCGACATGTGTGCTAAGTATTTCCACTTTTTGGCTCCGATTGTGGCATTATAAATTGAAAAATTTTTATTTAAAAAGTTTTCGTCTACAGTTGCTCTGGTTCTAATGGTATCAAAATTTGCACGAAGGTAATGCAACTGATACAACTAAATTCACTCCATTTTCTTGAGCATGATCCTGGTTTGAGTTTATCCGTTTTGTTCAATATGTTGTTATGAAGTACCCATAGCATACTATTTAAACTTTTCGAAATTCAATGAGAATATCGAAATACTTGTAACTGCTTGATCTTATGGTATTGACTTCTTCAACGGTATTAACAAATATGATTTCACCTCGTTTTTTATAAAAATAGGAATAAAAAAATGCGTAAACTTTTTTCACAATAGATTTGATATGTTTTCTTTAAAATTAGATAAAACTGGTTTTTCGATTTTTCATTCATCGAAAGTGAAAAATTTCGGAAAAAAATCTCTTTCTTCCATTTTTATCAACAACAAGCTGAAATTGTAATATTTTTTACCACAAATATACAATTGTCACAAGAAGGTAGTGCTATGCAAATATGTTTATTCAATAGAAACAAATTCCAATAGCTATAATAAATTCTACAAAAAAATTCTGCCTACTCGAAACTCGCGCTCAAAAAGTTTATGAATTCGAATAGTTTTTTAAAAACTAATTTGCTATCAGTAATTTTTTTGTCAAACTCCCAGTTTCCGACTTACTTTATCCTGAATCCAGAAGGGTAAAACAGAATATCAATAAAATTTGACTGGCTTGAGAATGAAAAAAATTGCCAAAACAAAATTTTCAAAATACGCTTATTTCTTCTACAAAAAATTGACTCGAAGTAAAAGGAGTCAGGGTTTAGAAATGGAAAAATGATAATTACCCAATACAAACTTTTTCCAATCTATTTAAAGCGCCATGTTCGGAAAGAAATAGAAAAAACAAATCATATCAAGCATAAAAATCCCGCCCAGGGGAAAAACCTGGACAAGTACATTTGTTGATCCCCATATTTCCATATTTCCAAATTTTTCACAAATATACATACACCCCAAAAATCTCCCCTCACAAAAATTCCTGAAAAAAATCAAATCCTATCAAAAAGTAAAAAGAGTAACCCCTCTCAAAAAAATTAAATAAAAAATTCTGCATGAAAAAAAGTCCGACCCAAAAAAAGATTGCAAACGAAAAAAAATTAAATTGAAAAGAAAAATTGGGCTGAAGTACTTGGCGAGTGTTTTTAACTTAATTCACATAATGTATCGGTCATGGTCACGAATTCGCCAAGTACTTCAGCCAAAATTTTTTTTCAATCTAATTTTTTTTCGTTTGTAATCTTTTTTTGGGTTGGACTTTTTTCATGCAAAGTTTTTAATTTAACTTTTTTGAGAGGGTCACTTTTTTACTATTTGATAATATTTGATTTTGTTCAAAGATTTTCATGAGGGGAGATTTCTGGAGTGTATGTATACCTAGCCAAAAACAGCATAAATGCTGTGAAAAAAGCTGAGACAAGTACATTTACGCCCGCCCCAAATAGTCGTTCTAGTTAATCCCCCCCACCACCCAACGCCAAAATACCGATTCCCACAAAAATTTACAAAAACCCGTCTAAGTCGTTTATGCAAAGATCTCAGAACCGCTCTCATTATGATCAAATAAAATAAAATTGCACAGAGGTGATAATTTCATTCTCGTAAATGTTGTGAGTTCACAAAAAGTAGATAAATAAATAGAGACCTACTAAAGTATATGTGGCCAAGTACATGGGATTTTATTATGTTTATAAAATCTCCAATTATGTTCATATGCCATTTCTCTAATTAATGCTTTATTACAACGAATTATTATCATATGATTTGGAACTGCGAGGGCTTTCAAAAAAAAATACAGAATTGCATTAGCCTGCGTAGTAAGCTTGAACGCTGCCACACTCTCATTTGTAATATTTGTAGTATAGTTTTATTGGTAACAAATTGATAAAAGTTTACTATCGTACGTAGAGCGGATACGCACAGAGTACTTGTCCGGCCCGAAAATTTTTCATAAAATTTATCACATAAGTCAAGATTAATCTACCATACATTTTGGTCTTAACTAGTAAAGTAAGCACAGCTAATTTGGAATCACAATATGCGGATTGTTTTGTATCCCAAATTATCCTCCTTTCCTTTAACCAATTGTTATCGATGAATTGATGCTCATATGGAGCATATCTCACGTCATTACACGGCATGTTTATTCCGGTTTTGTAACATCCAGGGGAAAACTAGAGTTACAGAGCATCTAAACGGTACTGCACACCCGGAATAAGTAATCCAGTACCATTTACACGCACTTTTAGAACAGGTTTTACAAAACGGAATAAGCCTGCCATGTAAGAGCGGTCATCAATTGAATGCATTCCAAAGCGGGTAAAATTCGAATCTGCATCAGGAGATCCGAATGTTCGGAGTGGTTGAAAAATTTGCCGTGAACAAAAAAGCATATTTTTAGCTAACTAGTTGAAAAATTTTCGGGCCGGACAAGTACTCTGTGCGTATCCGCTCTACGTACGATAGTAAACTTTTATCAATTTGTTACCAATAAAACTATACTACAAATATTACAAATGAGAGTGTGGCAGCGTTCAAGCTTACTACGCAGGCTAATGCAATTCTGTATTTTTTTTTGAAAGCCCTCGCAGTTCCAAATCATATGATAATAATTCGTTGTAATAAAGCATTAATTAGAGAAATGGCATATGAACATAATTGGAGATTTTATAAACATAATAAAATCCCATGTACTTGGCCACATATACTTTAGTAGGTCTCTATTTATTTATCTACTTTTTGTGAACTCACAACATTTACGAGAATGAAATTATCACCTCTGTGCAATTTTATTTTATTTGATCATAATGAGAGCGGTTCTGAGATCTTTGCATAAACGACTTAGACGGGTTTTTGTAAATTTTTGTGGGAATCGGTATTTTGGCGTTGGGTGGTGGGGGGGATTAACTAGAACGACTATTTGGGGCGGGCGTAAATGTACTTGTCTCAGCTTTTTTCACAGCATTTATGCTGTTTTTGGCTAGGATTTGTCGACTTTTTGTATGGAATTCATAGCTTGTTAATTAAATATTTCAATATTGTGTACGTATTCGGGTATGAAATTTATAGCTTGCCAATTAAACATGTCTATATTATATATGTATCTGGGTGATGCAAAAGAATTGACATTTTTTCGGCATTACAGCAAAATATGGTAACATTTTATCAAAAAGTGATTCTCTCAAGAATTGAATCCTGAATAAAAATTTTAGAGGTCGCTTAAGCGATTTTTTAATGATTTCGGCTAAAAATGGATACATGATCAAATTTCGAGCTGGTGTATCGCGACTATATTCAGACTAAAAATGCAATGTGAAATATTGTTCTAAGAAGTGTTGAAGTGAATTCAATCTTCGTAATTAACCGTCAATACTTATAAAATTATTAGATTACTTAAAACGTACAGTAGTTCTGAGAAGATACGACGCATAAAAAAACAACGAACAAGTAAAAACGAATTTTTTTTTAATTTTGTATAAAAAAATTTCAAAAAATATTGCACCGAAACATCCCTGTCAACAGATCAACGGATCGGAAAATATTCCATAAAAATGATGCCGAAGAAATACTCCAATAGCATCAGAATGCACCGAAAGTTTTTAAATATAAGTAATCATAACGAAACGAGATTTTGAAACAAAAAAGTATACGTACAAAATTTCGAGAGCTAAAGTTTAATCGGAAAAAATAATTTTGGCCGAAGTACTACGCGAGTTTTGCTTTTATAATGTTTATTGATTACGAATTATATCTCGTGAGCAATAGATAAAAAAAAAAAAATTGGTGAAGTACTTATGAAATTTTTTTTTTCTCAAATCAAATATCTTTTCGCTCAAAATTATTTCGCATCGCTTGATTCCGTTTTGGGTGACAAATGCAAATAGAATTTTCATGTATTTAAGGTCTCTACCACTCTAGGGTGGTTTAAAACCATATATAATTCAAACGTTGGGTGGTATCATATATCATTCTCTCAGTTATATAAAAAATGAAGAGAATGGTTTCCAAATAAACTTTATTATTGCATGCAAGAGACATTTTATGGTAAAAGAGAAGAGGCACTGTTTTCGACTCCGTTCTAGAGTTTACGTTCGGAAAAATGAATTGTTGCGGCTAGGGTTAATAAAAAAAATTATTTATTAAGGTGCTGTTCAAAAGTTTATTTATTAAATTACACTTTATTTTTGCACTATCACTCTTCTATCTATATATATAAAAGTTACTTTAACCAAAACTGAAACTGACCGCGATCTTTATAACCTTACGACTGTTCAAAGATATTAAATATTCACCGAATACGAGTTTATCATACAACATTCTCTTAATTATCAAAAAAAAAAAAATAAAGAGAATGGTTTCTAAATAAACTTTATTATTGCATTCAAAGAACATTTTATGTTAAAATAGAAAAAGCACCGTTTTCGACTCCGTTCTAGAGTTTACGTTCGGAAAAATGGATTGTTGGGGCTAGGGTTAATAAAAAAAATTATTTATTTAGACACTGTTCAAAAGTTTATTTATTGATTTAAACTTTATTTTTGCACTATCATTCTTCTACATATATATAAAAGTCACTTTAATCACAAGTTAAAACTGACCGCGATCTTTATAACTTCACGACAAAGATATTAAATATTCACCGAATACGAGTTTATCATACACCATTCTCTTAGTTATAAAAAAAAAATGAAGAGAATGGTCTCTAAATAAACCTTATTATTGCATTCGAGGAACATTTTATGGTAAAAGAGAAAAGGGAACGTTTTCGATCCCGATAACCTTTTTTTAACTCACAACTGTCACTGTTTATATATATATATTATCATATCTGTCAGCTTTCACATCCGCGATCTTTATAACCTTATTTTTTTTTTAATTTCCACTTGGAAATTTGTAGCTATCTCTGTCGCACTCATACGGCTGATCCATATTAAAAAAAATATCCGTCAACTTTCACATCCGCGATCTTTATAACCTTATTTTTTTAACCTCACATCACTATGCATATAGAATTGCACATCCGCGATCTTTATAACCTTTTTTTTTAACTCACAGCTGTCACTGTTTATTATAAAATATCATGAAGAAAAGTCAAATCGGCTGTCACATCGACGAACGCACTCTCACATATCATCAGAACGTTACCAATTTCTAGTTAGTATCACTAGGCAGCGACCGCAAAGCGTCAAAAGTGTGCGAAAAATGCTACCTTTTTTGATGATTTGGAAAGATGAAATATTAATATTTCCAATATGCGTTAGGCTACAGAGTTCTAAATAGTCACGATCGAAAGAAAAAAAAAAATAAAAAATACGTAAACCCGCAGCATCTTTCAAAACGATGTTATTCATTAAATATCGCCGAAACAATTTTCGGAATACGTTCAGAATCACTCTTCTTGCTGTAAAGACTCTAGTAGCGACTCGTCTTCGCCATCTTATAGTATACGTAAATGTACTTGTCTCGAGTCGCTACCGCGACTCTAGATTTGTGAAAAAATATGGAAACATATGGAAAAAATTTGGAAATATGGAAATATGGGGGTCAACAAATGTATTTGTCCAGGTTTTTTTCCCTGCGGTTGATATATTCGAAATCTAATCGATTACAAGAACAAGTACTACCAATTTGGTACGTCGGATGTGGACTTTTCACAAAAATGCTAGATTCACAATTGTGCGAACATTTGGAATGGCGATTACAAGCGACAAGCTATACGAGTCACGAAAGCTATTAAATAAATGATATTTCTGCAATGCTTATAGTTACAGCATTCTTTTTTTAGTCAGAAGCGAAAGTAAAATAAAAAAATATCTTCCCATTAATATTCCTACGTGTCCGTATATTTAAAGAAATAATTAAAATTTTCCAATATAGTTGAAACACGGTTCTTGCAATATGTATTTGCGTTCGAATAAAATGACAGCTACCACGAATCTATATACAGCAAGAACCATGAATTAATCAAACTTTGAAAAGTTCAAATTGATATATAACACAATATTACATTATAAAATATGGAAAAAGGTTGCCGCTCACCGAGACCTCGCCCAACCTGATTTTGGACGCACAACATTACGTAACCTTATATACGTAGTGACCGATTTTTCATAACCAGAATTCCCTATTCCCTGTCCCTCCTTTTTTCCTTATTTCATTTCTCTTTCACATCGAAAAGCGCGAGGCCCCTGGAAGAAATTCATTTATCGATTTTCAATCGTCCTTGCGAATCTCCACGCCAAATAGATTATCGAAAATATATATAGAGATAGACATTTATATCGTACAGGAGCCTTAAGTGAATGATACCGTAATGAACGAGCAATATTACATTTTTTCCTCCAGAAGAATAAATAACTTTGTCCGAGGCTGCAGAAAAATTTTCCCCATTACTTTTGAATTGACAGTATTGATGAAATTATTTATCCTTGTGTTATTTTCGAGTCCCTTTAAGCTCGGCCTTGGTTTGAAATAACTTTGCATCGTCAGGTAGATGTTAAGTATTATTTTTCTTTTTGTTTCATGAAAAGTTTGAAGAAATGAGAGGCACGATGAAATGGGTAACAATGTTTTGTTTTCGAAAGTGCGTACGAAAGTTAGTAGTGTCTGGTCGTTTTTATAAAAGGACAAGCTAGGATCTACGAAGGAAAAAAACTATGGGAATAACAAGTTGTAAAAACAGTAAACTCAAACATGAAACTGATCTTGTTTGGGAGTGTTCTGATTATGTTGGCAAAAGATAAAGAGAAGAGCGAGAGAGCATACTTGTATCGAAATAAGTTTACCTCCGCGGTCTGGTTATAATTCTCCATATATGTGGACATTTTCTCTCTCGACAGTTTTCATTGTTCAATGTAATTCAATCGTGAGGCATAAGCATCCTGAATGTAGCTTCGTCCGGTTTTTTTCTAATTTCCAATTTCCCGTCAACGAAAGTAATTTGGAATAAAAATAGGAAATGAGACTACTTTTTTTCAAATGAACTGAATACTTAATCAATTTTTAATTCAACGACATATAATCAATAACTCTTTCCAACTACGGTGATATTGATTGTGCCAAAAATATTTGTATAACTATTTTACTTATATTTCACCATCGAAATTTTTAATGTAAATATTGCATTCGGGGGTTGTTGCGGCCGTTGAATTTTATTGGAACGCGCTATGAATTACCTCACTACAAATGTCATTCAGGCCAAGGTTACAAGATTGTTAAACGGACTGTCAATTTCACCGGCAAATTAGGAAATTGAATTTTCCGGTGTACGAGAATGAAGAGAAAGAGTGAGAGGGAAAGGAAGATCATCGAGAATAGAGAATATGAATGCGAGGGTTGCACAGCCATGATTTCAAGTTTTCCCTTTGTTGATTCATTTAGCCGTAGGGCGTGTCTGCCTAAAAGGGTGAAAGGTTTTGATACACATCCGTACGTATGTGGAGTCATTTGACATATCCGGACGTGGGAGAGAATTCTTGGTGAATTGCTGTTGCGTAATTTTCAACCCCTATTTATTTCACACAGATACATACATTCATACATATATATAAAGGATGTTTTGAATGTTACCTATCATAAAAGACGGTGAGTGATGAAGCGATAAACTAATTTCATCCACACTCATGCACTGTGTAAAACTAATCCCATTCTGGTTATACCATGCATCAAAGACTCCAATTACATTTTATCTACCATCCAATACGATAGCAAACGGTTTTCTTGCTGTTATTGAGCATATTATTCGATATTCAATCAGCCGCATGACATTTACCAGGAATAATTAGCTACGCAACAATTTAACTTGCAGGACAAAAGCTTTTTCTGCAAGCAATTAAAATGATGCAGCCATTTCGTGGCTACCCTTCAATTTATAATTGGCGATAATTCCCTGACTATTTCCTTTCAATGCTACTTGTTTATTGCCTTTTCAATAAATATTTGATTAACATCATTATTATTTATCTTTCCTGCAAATTATTTCATCAGCTGAACTCTGAGCAGCTTAATAAAAATATTTTATTTATAATTCGGTATTTTCAATTTGTAATTCGCAGCGAAAACCAAAAGTTTGTTTTTTCTACCAGTCCCTAATATCTTGGGGAAAACCTCAGGAGGGTTAGGAGAGTTAATCCAGCTTTTAGAGGGAATGAGAGTACCTGGTAAGATGGGTAGACCATCCTGGGTCAAACTCGAGATCTCTGTGAGCATACGAGGGAATAGACAAGGGAAGAACGACCGGGAAGCAGTTGCTCAACGATGTAGAGGTTTATACGGGAAACTCGTCACGTAAAAGTAATGACGCGAACCAACAGCAATGGATGGAAGAATCCTTTGGGATTTTCCACTGTATATATTTTGCGTACCCACTGATTAGTTCCGAAGTATATTTGAAATGTGTATGCGAGCGTGTGTGTGCCTTATTATAGAACTGCTGTGATTATACAAAGAATACATGATATCAAAGAAAATTTTTTTATACATTTCTTTTATAAGCTCAGAATTTTTTACAGGATAATTTCCAAAAATCGATTCAATATTTAAAAAAATCGTTGCAAATCAATTAACGATGAATTCATTATGCGTATAATCTTCCAATTAATTGTAAGAAATTGCTATACTATATTTCACCCAAGTTCTATCGACACAATTTTTTTTCGTTTTGGAGAAACGTCATCAGAGTTTTATTTCTTTGGGATAATGTTAATTTGACAATTACATGAAGTGGTGAGATTTTCAAAGAGACAATGCGGCTTGCTCAGGTGAAAGTTCAATCGAAAATGTTTCTCGTGTAAATATCTGCTCCGGATCTCCGTTCCATAAGCCATACGATTTTGTAATAGGGAAGCGTTAATTTTGTTTCTCCATGTTTACTTTTCCAGACGTATGCATTCTTAGTTTTCCAGTAACTCTTCCAATTCTTTTCTAAATGAAAGTATTCCGAGAGCTTTTTTGTGCATCGTTTATTTTTCTTTCTTTTTTTGACGGTTCCCCGCAGAGCAGGAACGTCGACGACAGTTATAAATGCGTGTTCCAAGTATTTTATCACTATCCCCCACGAGTAGTGAAAAGCTCGGAAGGACAAGCCACGCAACGACGAAACTCTGCGAAGTATGAAATAAAAAAATAAAAAACTGGTTGAAGAAAAATTGTCCCCTGTATGTGTATACTTTGCGATGTTTTTTGACAAACCTGGTGCACCTAAGGGCTTTTTTCGACCGCATATCGCGTGTGAAAAACAATAAATGGAGGGAAAAAAAATGTTTTAAAAAACGTACAAATGGCGAGAAAATATATGGGATGAAAAACAGAAAAGCGGAAGTCTGTGCAAGAAGAGCAAGCGGGAAAAGAAAAGACGAGAGAAAAGGACGAACCTTCGAGTAGTTTAGTCGTGAAAAAGTTTAGAGCGATTCCTCATACTCGTGTGCTTTCACAAAGTTTTGTAGTCCTCTTTTTTCCTTGCTGGCTTCTCTAACTTTCTTTCCTTTTTATCGTACTCTCTACATTCATCACCTATAGCATATCTATGTATTTACATTATTTGTGAGATTTTTCCTCGGAATATATGTCAGTCAACAAACATTGTGCTCAATAAGTAATTTGTTTTTAATTTTTCTATTTATACTCTGATGTTTATTATTTTTTTTCGATTACTATATATTTATTCGTAATATTATTCACAAGTCTCCAAAAAAGTGACATTCAAAATAAAATATTAAATAAGGTTTCAGTAAAGATAGGAGAGGAAGTGAATATCAAAAAAACTAAATGGTATTGATATCTTCTGTAGAAGTTAATGCTGTAAAAAAAGTTGAGACAAGTACATTTACTCCCCCCAAATAGTTGTTCCGATAAAACATCCCCTTCTGAACACGAATCCTAACGAAAAGTTATAAAAGAGATTTCATCCCAAAAAACCAACCTAGCAAAAGTGTTCTAATTCATATCAAAACTCTCAAAAAATTATAGGATAACCCCACAAATTTTTTTTCAATAAATTAAGACTCACAAAAAGTTTTAAAAGAGCCTCACAAAAATTTACCAATCAAATCCTAATCTCACAAGATGCTAATTGAAATCCGACCAGAAATTAAGTCTAAACTTTACAAAAATGAATAAAAACTATAAAAGCATTAATACTAAAATACATTGAAGCCAATTAACCTCTAATAAAAAAATTTCCAATTAATAGAAAATACAGATGTACTACAATACAGTTGTTCTGCACAAAAAGAACAAGAATAAAAAATAAGAATGAAAAAAAATTCGAATGCAAAAAAAATATCAAAGGAAAAAAATTAGATTGAAAAAAAAAATTCCGGCCGAAGTACTTGGCGAGTTTGTAACCATAGAAGCAAATTGAATTTAATCAAGCACATTGTATGAATTAAGGATGTGAAAGCGGGTCGTATTAGTCAATAGACAGTCTTTCACTATAGTTTTGAAAATGAGCTACCACGAGTGACCATATACAGCACAATATCATTCCACAATGTAATGATAATTTTTTAAATATTTAAAAATATTTTTGTCAATTTCGTTACGGAAGATACAGCATTCTGAGTTGTTAACGTAACTCGGTGGTACATAGCGAAAAGATTACAGTTGACAACGTCGCTCGCACATAGTACATAACAGCTGGGTTTCGAGGTAAACATAACCCCCAAAAACATCAGCTCCTTGACGGTAAGAATAGGTTATTTATATATGTATACATCTATATGTTGTGTGTTATGATGTGCGACATTGCCACAATTCTACGGAGTTATAAAATCATGAAGTGTCGTGACAATTTGTGGTCTTCAACTCGATATTTCTAATTCGGGTATTCGTTGACTCCCTTTTTTTAATATACCATCAGAATCCGCGATATTTAATGAATGTGATTGACGTTTTTTGTTGAAAGCATCTGATACCGAAATATATTAACTTTTTAGTTGTAGTAGCCAGAAAGTTATTGTTGCCATATGCGATGTGTAAAATTCTCTATTATTCAATTAATAATATGTCGATCAGATAGTTGTTAAGGTGCCTTGAAATTTCAGACATCAAGTATCAAGCTTGGACTACAACATATAAAAAAATCAGAACTTTATCTGAAATCAAGCCTAGCGCTCATACATCCTTAATAAGGAGGTTGGATCGCGATGATACAATGTTGCTATGCTAAACCATGTTAAAAACATTAAAAATTTCAAAATGATAAGAATTTAATAAAATTTGGTAAATGTATTCTTTAAAAATATATATGACAATACAAATTTTTTTAGATTTTGAC
Source organism: Rhimphoctona megacephalus (assembly GCA_963989365.1). NCBI lineage: Eukaryota > Metazoa > Arthropoda > Insecta > Hymenoptera > Ichneumonidae > Rhimphoctona > Rhimphoctona megacephalus. The sequence goes on along the minus strand of OZ022419.1, from coordinate 18,623,540 downwards.
AAGGCTCAATTATTCGATAATCATGTGGTAAAAAATTTTGAAAAAAATTGTGTTTGTATACTTGGAGTCAAGGAATGCTATCACCAAATTTTATCAAATTCTGATTATTTTGATTTCGTAATCCAACCTCCTTAATCAGGAAATCTCGCAAGTGATGCAAAAGAGGTAACATTCTTTTCGGTATTATGGCAAAATATGGTAAAATTTTATTAAAAAGTGATTCCTTCAAGAATTGGATCCTGAATAAAAAATTTAAAGGTCGCTGAAACGATTTTTTAATGATTTCAGCTAAAAATGGATACATAATCGAATTTTGAGCTACTGTATCGCAACTATATCGGGACTAAAAATGCATTGTGAAATATTGATCTAAAAAGTGTTCAAATAAATTCAATCTTCGGAAATAACTGTCAATTCTTATAAAATTATTAGATTATTGAAAACATACAATAGTTCTGAAAAGATACGACACATAAAAGAACCATGAACAAGAAGTTGAATTTCTTTTAATTTTGTAAAAAAAAAAAATCAAAAAATATTACACCGAAATATTTTTTCATGCCAACAGATCAACGGATCAAAAAATATTCCATAAAAAATGATATCGGAAAAATGACGGAAAGTGCATCAAAATGCACTGAAAGTTTTTAAATAAAAGAAATCACAACAAAACGATGTATCAAATAAAAAAAGTATGCGCACAAAATTTCGAAAGCAAAAGTTTGATTGGAAAAAAGAATTTCGGCCAAAGTACTACGGGAGGTTTTCTATTATAACGTTTGTTAATCACAAATTGTATCTCATAAGCAATAGATAAAAGAAAATTGGTGAAGTACTTATGAAATTTTTTTTTTCTCTAATCAAATATTTTTTTTGCTCAAAATTATTTCGCATCACTTAATTCCGTTTTAGGTTTGTTTCATTCTAATTATTTTTGCATTTCAAAACTTCTTGTGCATTTTATTTCTGATAGAATATTTTTTCATGTATTCATTCTCTTTTTGAGATTTGGAAACAACCAATTTATGCTAACAAAGTTTCCTGCTAAAAGAATTTGAACGGAACAAAACTTTCGACCGTACTGCTTAGCGAGGTTATAATAACGTTTATTAACCACGCATAGTACATTGTGTAAATTTATGCAACAAAAAATAAGAGATCTACTTTGAGCCAATTTTTTTCCAATGAAAATTCTTCTTGCTTGAAGCTGTGTAAAATACTGACTAAGCCGCCATGGGGACAAGAGATATATAATAGTTTATGGGATTTTTACCGTCTGAGAATGCTGTGAACTGTGCGGTCATTTTAACTAAACACGAAACTGGTGAAGCTAATCACTATCAATATAAATGACACTAGATTTTCGCGCTATCATTCTATCTACTCTAACAAAAAATCAAAACTGATACCAAAATATTGGTCAGCTGTCACATTTGCGACGGATCTCTAGTATCACCAGAACTTTATATCAATATTACTAGTATCACTAGACAGCGTGTGCAAAAAAACAGTTGAGCATCAAAAATGTATGCGAAAAAATGCTGAATTTTGCGGTGCAACGATTAAAAAAAAAATTGATATTATCAATACGCTTTGAGCTATGAGATTCTAATTAGTCGCGATCGAAAGAAAAAAAAATACGTGAACCTGAATAATCCTCTAAAATGCTGTCATTTAATAAATATTAAAGAAACAATTTTCAAAAACAGGTAGAATCGCGATACTTCCTGTAAAAGTGTCTTGTAGAGGCTCGCTTGTAACCGTACTTGCCTCGAGTCGCTGCCGCGACTCTTAAGGGACAACACCACTGTGACGGCTTCAAAAAATCGATTTTTTGAAAACCATTTTAAAAAATCTAAAATACTTTTAAGATTGAAATGCCGTTGGACCCAGGTCGAAAAAATAACTATTTTCGTAGATATTGAATATTTTGTGGAGCGGTGCAGCGGTCCGCGACGCTCGGGGTTCCGCGCAGCTGGGCGCTGGTGACGGCGATTCTAAAACGTTTCTGGACATATCGAATAGCGATCCATACGACGGTTTCGAGATAAAAAAAAAAAAGAGTGCATCGATCATGTCCAAAAACGTATGGGGACGCGCCTCCGCGAAATCGTGAAAAAAAAGGATTGTTTGACAGAGGAAAGCTCACCGGAAAATTGATTGACGAGTTGAGCACATATTACGGCTTGGCTATTCGGAGGAACAGCGATGATGTTGACAACATGAGGAAGGCAATTTGGGCAACTATCAAACATAAAATGTCCACAGACAGTGAGCCACAACATGACGATTGCCCGGAAGGAGCCGAGTCGTGGTGTTCGTGGCAGCGCGCGGTCGCAAATGGTGATATTTCTAAATATCGCCATAAACCGCCTCTTCCTCAGGAAATATTGGAGGCAATTCAGCCAATCTTCGAAAATTTGAGCAGGGACGATTTGCTGCAGCATTGTTTGGGCGGCTATACGCAAAACAATAACGAAAGCTCCAATAAATCAGTTTGGGCAATAGCCCCCAAGTGCCAGTCCGGAAGCAAAAAAATCATTGATATTGCAACTGATATCGCGGTATTAGTGTTCAATGATGGCCTGAGAAGTCTCATGAAAGTACTGGAGACGTTGGGGATAACCATCGGCCCAAATTGTTTCAACTTTTGTGTGACGCTGCAAAAGAAGCGAGAAAAGCCTTAACAAGTTCGAGGAAAGAATCAGGAGACAACGATTTGCTTCTTGAAGGCCAGCTATATGGTGCCGGCATCGCTGATTGAAGGTAAATAATTTTTTTTTCAATTTATAACATAAATTAACAAACCTAAAACTTTGAACGCGTTTTTCTCAAAACCACTTTTTTGAGTGCGGCACGCAGCAGAACTCGAGAACTTTATCCGATCGACTTCAAATTTTTACTGTATGAATAAAAGTAGATTATCTAGAGAAGTACATAGGATTTTTTCGATATCTCAATAATTATAAAAGTTATAGCCTATTTTCGACGAGAAATTTTGCTCAAAAATCATTCTTTAATTTCAAAGGCGTGCCTATTTTTTAAAAATCAATATTTTTCCAAATCCCTATGTACTTCTCTTCAAAATATCATATTATTAACGAAAACACTCGGTATTTTTTTTTCAGATCGACGTTGAAGAGAGTTCTGCTGCGTGCCGCGAATCATTGCGGAGATGACGCGAGAGCTTCCCTAGCGCCACCATGCGGCGTGAAAAATGTGAAAAAAATGTTTTTTGATACATTAATAAACAGGGAACAAAACTCAAAAAAAATTTTTCGAATATCTCTTTTTTTTCCCACAAAAAAAATTCTTGAAAAATGTGAAAAAAATAGGGGGTCACAGTGGTATTGTCCGTTAAGGCGAGTAACCACTTTAGATGCTTCAAAAAATCAATTTTTTTTTTATTTCATAAATCGTTAGCAAAATATCTTAAAAATACACCCTGAAAATTTCAAAACGATATTCGGATTCCTTCCAACGGTATGTATATAAATAATAGACTCTCCGCTCGACTCCCAAGTGCGCTCAAACTTTAAATGTGTTTTTCTCGAAACGACATTTTTTCAATTTGCAGGAATCATAACTCAAAAACTAATTCATGGATCATGTTCAAATTTGGAACATGTTTACATAATATAATTTATTAAAACATGAACCTAAAGTTGGAAATATTAGATTGTTTAAAACATATTTATTATTGGAAAATTCCGGGGAAAAAATGCTAAAAATCGATCATTTTTTTTCAAATACGTTCCAACATTCAATTCTCGATTTTTTTTTTTCAAAATTTAGGTTCATGTTCTTAAAAAACATCTCAAGAATGTATAAAAATTTGTTGGACTATTTCAGATGCGAATTGCGAGTTGCACAATTCCCGCAAATCGACAACGACGATGGGAACACGCCAAGGGACACAGCGGATAACACCTTAATTAATGCATGAAATAACTTGAAAAAATTACCAGAGATGTATGAAAATATGAATGAATTATTGTCAGAGTTGCGAAAATTTTCGTATTTTTGTTCACAATAAAAAAAAAATCCAAAAAATCATGTAATTTTCGGTCTCCTAAAGTGGTTGCTCGCCTTAATGATGGAACCAAAACCGAATTTCCAATGACAAATAATCTTAACAAGTACATATTTCCGTCCGAATCGAAGCATTCATTGAGAAGGTTTTTCAGTTTTTAAAAATTCAATGAGGAAAAAAGACGAATTATTTCATGGGTGAGAGAGCATTTTCAATGGATCCTTTTTCGAACGATGTGATAAAAAATCGATTTATTCCTTCCGAAGTGATAAATAATTGATTGAAAATAATTGGAGTGGCGTTAAATCCTACAGAAATTTCTTATTCAAGAGGATATATGGAAAAATCGTGAGGCTGGCATAAACGTATGCAGAAAAGGTGAGTCGATCGAAACTCGGAAGCTCCAAAAAGAAGAGGAGGAGAGGTGCGTTTGTTAAAGGGAAGGAACGTGACCGCAAAGAGCAACTTTTATCCGACACGTTTTCCTTCTGCTCGATACATCAGGGCCTTTTGCTCCTTGCGTATCCCCTCGTGGTGAAATTTTTTTTTATCTCTTACCAGACGCGCTCTTTGAAACAACGATATGCCGAGGGAAAAAATGACCGGTTGCGAGCTTGCAATATTTTATACAACCTTACAACTCTTCACAAAACTATGGCGTGGAAAAACTGGTATTGTCAGTTAAGGAGAATATACTGTCTTTCGAAACTGCGAATAAAGTTCCACCATTATTGTGCAACGTTTAAGATATATTCTATAGATGCTAACACTTTATATCAAACACATTCGAAGTTACGTAGAAAGAGCATAATGATCTCTTGCAATTTTACTTACATACCGTTTAACAATAAATTCATCAATGTACATACGATACAAATATTTCAGTTCTCTTGGAAATTCTTTTCGTGATATGTGCAATACTCATGGGATAGAATTTTATAGATTTTAGCATTCAAATTTTGTTCTTGGTGCTATCTCCGCTTCGTAAGGCTAACTCTTGAATATTCTTTAACAAAAAATGACAATTATATATATGTGTTACCAGTTTTTCCTCTTGTATTGAAAAGCCTTGTAGATTTAAAAACTTATGGGGTGCACTTTCATTTCCAATTCCAAGCGCATCGAACAATCGATCAGAGAGGGAGAAATGATGAACGCGAGAGACCACAGTAGTGATGGCACGCTCCTGTGCAGAGGTCGCCACTGCTAGTAGATTTCAGTCGCACACCGCATGCACAATAGCGCTATCGTCGTTTTTCTCATTCTCCTTCTCTCTCTCTCTCTCTCACTCTCTCTCTCTCTCTCTCTCTCTCTCTCTCTCTCTCTCTCTCTCTCTCATCTGCCTCTGAACGTTCTCTCATCGTTCGTGACGCTCAATCTCGCTGGTGCAATATGTACTTTTCCTCCGAGTGGACAAGTGTACGAGCGTACGAGAGCTTTCGAGGGAACATGTGACGTATATATGACATTCAAGAGGAAAATTGAACGAGACCAACGACACAGGGGAAAGAGCTCAAGTTCAAACACCATTTTATTCCATATTGTTTTTCGATGAATCTCTTAAACCGCATACTACATTTTCTTCATTAAAAGTCAAAATATTCGTACCTATTCACGAATCCATATAAATTATTCAAACAAAATGATGTAAAAGAATTATCCAAGCACTTACAATCGCACAATGAAAAGCTGCATCTCCAAATGAAAAAAAAGTTCTCTCACAGAGTGAATAAACAGCGAGAATTTTTTTGAACACAGAAAAATCCATAATTTTTTGCCAATTTTTTTCCGTCCATTAAGTTTGTTTTTCCATTATAAACTGAATATAAAAATTTAAATGATACGATATAAGCGGGAATAAAATGACAATGTGCAGTGTGTATTCGTCTAGAAGCGATGTGTATTGGGTTCAGCAGGATAATGCTGCTATACTGGTAAAATCACTAGTATTTATAGTACTCATCCCAAAGAGCGAAATATGGTATAACACCTACACACATACGTGCACAAATATATAAATATATTATGAGAGTGCAAAGTAATACGGATGAGAGAGGTGTCGCAAGCGAGACGAACGGAGACTTCGCGAGACAGCGCCAGATCCTTTCTGCACATGTACTGTTCATACATATATACAAACAGCACATAATATAATATACATACATAAATATACTCGAAAGAGATCGATGTACCAGCGTTAAATTAGATCACATGAAGAGCATCGTGATTGCATAAGTATACATCGCATCAACGAGAGAAAGAAGAGACAATAATAATAACAACAACAACAAAAGAGAGAAAGAAAGTATAAGTAAAAAAAGAACGATAAGTTTTTCTATGGCAAAATTAAATGTTCTCGTTTTTTCTTTATATCAAATAGATGTAAATAGATGTAGGATTGAAAAAAGAGGATATGTATATGTTTTATGTGAAGAAACTATTTTTCGTCCGTCGAATATTGTAGTAATAATAATTATGATTAATGATTAATGGCCATTATGTCCTCACTACAGAAATCGAGAAAAAAATGACGCAACGATGCCCATCGTGAGTATTGTAAAACCAATCAATGACAAAGAGTTACACGTGTTAGAGAAATGAGTCAAAAACTTGTAGGATTTACTCTACTTTTTGTATGTAGCACCGGAAGCCTTCAAAAAACAAATAGATGAGAAAGGTCCGCAGAGCACTCGAGACGTATTCGCGCGTTCGTCATAACATGATATTTTACGTTTATCCTTGTAAAATATTGCTGATTGTTCGTCTGTGAATTGGGTGAAAGAATATCGAGGTAAAACACATTTAGAAACACGTATGTTGCCTCAAGTCTCTTTTGTATCAGGCGTTTTAGTGCGGATGATCTAATTGCGAATCATCGCGATTTTCGTCATTTGGGATTGAGAAAAATTACATAATCGTGTGTACATTTGGAACTCTCCACAAAAAGATAATATACCTACATATCTATTCGAATATATATTAGATCTTCATTTTTCTGACGTATTTTGGAGCGGATTCCAATTTAAGAAAAGAATGTCGACTTCAAACCTTTTGTAAACAAATTAGGGGATGAGCTTTGTTTCTACTGTGTCAGTAATTCGATCAGTGATTAAATTGACGAGAAGCAGTGGTATATGTATGTCAATGAACACTGATCGGGTTACTGAAGTAAGACCCGATGATCCCTTAATTTGCTTAGAAGAAGCTTTACACTTACAAATTTGTTTTCTTTATGCCCAAGTCGAAGGAAATTCTAACACGGCAAAAATATCTACTAATGTAATTGTTTGCATGTGTTTTTTTATTTAAAATAAAAACTATGAACAAATAACCATGCAATAGATGGTTGAACTATCTATAAATACTTTGAATACGTATATATTCTTTCTTTTACTCATGGGATATGTCATTACAATGTACCCTATATGAAAAAGATCGTTACGGTTATATCAATGTTTACGATCGATATTATCAAATTGTAATGGCCCATAAATATACAAATATATATAGAAATAAAGTTTACTGTCTTTATACACCGGTGTTATATTCTATTGAATTTTTGTTCTCCTTTTTTCATCTTGTCTCGTTTGTGTATCCATAGAAAGTGTAGTTTCAATAAAGTGTTCGTGACGCAATTCTTGCAAAGAGCCTACGTGTATCCCATATCCTATATCTCGTCAAAGTGTCGAGGGAAGGGGAGATAAAAAGCGTCCCACGTTGGCATCGAGAGCACCGCATGAGATGCTTCGCTATGCAACAGCGAAGCGCCACGTGATTGCACAAAGTATCCGCTTTTGAGCGCAACATACCTAAGACCACGTGTTATTGGCTTTTTTTTATAAACATTCATATTAATTACTGTGACATACACTTATATTTTATTAGAGATATTTTGTACATAACGGTGTCGAAAATCCACTCTTATAGGAACAAAACTAAAATGCTGGTGCGAAATTGTTATTGCTTAAATTATCGTAATAATACTGTTCAAACAGTATTAAACAGTAAACTTCAATAATTATACAAAAAATTTGTTAGAATCTTTTCCGTAAACTTTCATTATTATTTTTTGTCAGTTTCGTTTATTTTGATGCTTCATTGAATTTATTTTTCAAGTTAAACCGCGCCAATTATCCTTGATCAAATTTCCGTCGGTGGAAAACGTCATTCCCGACGAGATATTTTGTTGTTGCAAAGACGGTCGCGTATTCTCGCTCGAAGAGAAGATTGAACAAAAAATATGGAAATATAGTGAAAAAATCACTTGGTGAAGATGGAAAGGGAGCTCGCCACGTCTCCCCTTGATTTTACTCGTTCAATTTTTGTTGCCGCAAGATAGATAAGCGTTGGTTTGGAAGTTTGCAATGTGGTTCATCGTGGGGGGTGCCTCACCAGGGTTCTCTTCGACGTCCGACTAATTTGCATCCTAAACACACGAATATCGTTCTTGTGCGATGCGCAACCTCATTTTCTTTCGTTATTACGTGTATCTGTACACGTTAAACTTCTCAAAGACAATTTTATGCAAGCCTGACGAGGTTGCAAGGCAACCATGCTAAATCGTATTATATAAATGGATGATATTGTTCTTCTCCATGCGATTTATAAACTATAAAAACAACGAGAGGCACAATAATATTTTGCAAAAAAAAATAGAATTTGAACGTTTAATGGCCTATTAATACTTACAATATTTTGTTAGCACCGATTAACACCAAACTTGAGATACAAGTACGATTTCAACTATTGCCATTTATCAAATATACCTTGATATTTGATTACCTCGATAAACATCCATGATCCCTACATAAGAGATCGAAAAACAATGATGGTATTGTATCGTATCGCAGAAAGAAAAACCACCACTCGAATAAGGGAGGTAAAAAAATATTAAACATGCCACTTAAGAGATGGGTTGAAGTTCTCAATCAGCCGTCAGTTTTGATCGGGATAACATTTCCAAACGTCCACGGGGATGAAAAGTGGCTCTCGCATACGCATCGGTCCTATAAGCTTCGTGAACGAGTTCGAAGCGCACGTATACCAATTTATAAGTACAGTTGTCAAACAAAAGGCCCCAACTTGGTTGACTTTGTAAGCGGAAGTCTTTATCGATTATGCCTTTTAATGTTCCAGCAAATTATATGAACATATATATATATGAAAATCTCCGTTTACTCGCTCAAGTATCTACAATCGAACACAAGTGAGTCAATGTAGACAGGGACCCAGTATACGTATATTGCGAAAGTGATTCGCAACGCCGCATCTCTCACCGTGATATACTTGGAACACGAAAGGCAAAGAGAGAGAAAGAAATCGCTCGATTCCACGGTAGTGATTCCGTGCACTCGGTCACCGGTTTAGAGTATACGGTAGTCACTCTTATAATGCTACTACTCGACGTGATATGTATAATATTAACAATAAGTCGATTTTCATCGAAAAAAGTTTTACCAGCCACTCCGAGCTGTGTTTAACTTAAAAATGAATTCTTCTTTCAAAATGATCTAAAAATCTAATCATTTTTTTTAATCCAAAAAAGTATTCTATGAGGTAATATAGATTGGAAAAAGAATAAGTCTTTTGAGCATAATTAGTTTTTTGAAAGTAGATATGTTTATGAAATGAATCCTTCATCATCACGAATTTACAACATTTTTGGCCTATTTTGCTTTGTAATTCAACCGAAGTAAACATTTGAATAAATCACACATTTCACAAAGGAAGCTCGTCGAAACGTTAAAAATTGCATAATTATTAATGATTTTTTTGCAATCGATGTTTTTGATTGTCAACCATGAGCATCCTAGTTTTCGAACAAGTTCTATGTTGCATGTATGATAAAATTGGCGCAATAGTCGAGGACACGAATATGTATGATGAGATGTGCGAATGAAGGATTCGAGAATAAGACTGTATGATAGACTAGTATGAAGGATTTCATGGAGGAAAGGGAATACGTACGGTTGATGTGGGATGGTAAATCGGAGCATTTGGGCTGGCACACACATGAGCGAGCACACATCGGTAAACCTAACTGTGTTATACGAAAATACATGACTGAATTGCCGAGAGACTCTCGTTATCTCGAGGATGCTACTAGGATCCTCTTCTCGCAGGTCTTACTACTCGCGTTGGGCTACATATGTTTGTGTACATACGTACATATGCCGATGCCTAGGAGAGAAGCAAAGTCTCTCCTCCCCCTCCCTTCTCCAGATTCTCTTGGTCGTTGGCATCACCGTCGTCATCACCGATACCAGGATTCACCACTGTGACACACGCTTACAAGCGTTATTCATGGATAAATCTTTCCCCCCTTTTGAACTAAATCCATGATTTAGAATCTTTACTCTGATGTTACTCCCGTGTGTCTGTCTGCTTGACTCGTAGTAACATCGGGATACACGCTTCTCGTGTAGAAGTTTGCACGTGTGTTTGTTTGTTATATAGCCAGTTTCGAATATATATAAAGCGGATTAGAGGTATCCAGGTTTGTCATTCGCGGCAAACCACTCTAGCAGCGAACTGCAGGGTGGAGCAAGGGACCGAAAACTAGAGAGAAAGAGAGGGAGAGATAAAACGTAACGAATTTGAGTTTAAAGCTCAGAGCCTGAAGTGATACGAGAGGCGTTGATAAACTTTATCGAATAATACTATATATATATATATATATATATATATATGTATATATATAGATAAAGACATTCCGATAAACCTAAAGTCAAGTTAAAATGTTCAAAGTGAGTTTGCATTAACGAAAATATTCCTAACTTATTCTGTTTTCACCTTTCATGTAGAAAGTAAAAAAAAATAAACACATGTTTATCAGTTGTTGTTAGGAGCTACGGTCATCGTCGTGGTGTTGGCCAGACCTGAACCGCCGGTCAACTCTTATCTTCCACCTGGTCGCGGTGGAAGTAACGGTGGTGGAAATGGCGGACCATCCAGTCAATACGGACCACCCGGATTCGGGGGGAGCACTCCTTTAGGCTCTGGCGGTCGTGGAAATGGCGGTGGAAATGGCGGTGGTAATGGCGGTGGAAATGGCTCGGGTCCTAGGGGTGGTGGTTTCGACGGTAACGGTGGAGGAAATGGGGGTGGTAGACCCTCCAATAGCTATGGACCACCGGACCGGGGTAGTTTCGGTGGAAACGGCGGTGGTGGAGGAGGTCAAGGTTTTGGAAACAACGGAGGAGCTGGTGGACGTCCATCCAACTCGTACGGACCTCCGGGTGGTGGTTCTAGTAATGGAGGCTTTGGTGCTGGTTCACAACAGCCTTCGGACTCGTATGGACCTCCTGCTGGTGGTGGAAATGGTTTTGGATCTGGTGGACAAGGTGGAAGGAATGGTAACGGAGGGGGAAGGCCTTCTAGTAGTTATGGAGCACCTGGACAGGGTAACGGTGGCCAAGGAGGACAAGGTTTCGGTGGTAACGGGAACGGAAGACCTTCTAGTAGTTATGGAGCACCTGGAAATGGCAACGGTGGCCAAGGAGGACAGGGTTTCAATGGTAACGGGGGTGGAAGGCCTTCTAGTAGTTATGGAGCACCTGGAAATGGTAACGGTGGTCAAGGAGGACAAAGTTTTAATGGTAATGGAGTTGGAAGGCCTTCTGGCAGTTATGGTGCGCCAGGAGCTGGCAATGGAAACGGAGCTGGAAGACCGTCAAGCAACTATGGTGCTCCTGGAGGTAATAATGGTAACGGGTCGGGAAAGCCGTCGAACAGTTATGGAGCACCTGGAGCTGGTAATGGTAATGGCGGAGGAAACAGACCAGGTGGAAATAACCCGTCTAGTTTGAACGGAGGTGGAAGTCCACCGAATAGTTACGGACCTCCAGCGGCTGGAACGCCTGGAAATAACGGACGTGGCGGCGGTGCTGGTTATCCGTCGGGAGGACCCAGTGACAACGCTGGTGCAAGTGGATTTGGTAACGGTGGCAATGGAGGGGCAGAGGGTTATGGAAGTGGCAGACCTGGAGGACAGGAGGAAGAGAGCACCGTAAGTTATTTATCGGAAATGAATCTATTGGGCGTTTGGTCATTAGGTACATTCATGACTCGAAAAAAATTAATTATTGAAATAGGAACCAGCCAAGTATGAGTTCAATTATGAAGTCAAGGATGCTGAAACTGGAACAGAGTTTGGTCAAACTGAGAGTCGCGATGGTGATCGGGCACAAGGGATGTTTAACGTTTTATTACCCGATGGAAGAAAACAGATAGTCGAATACGAAGCAGATCAGGATGGTTTTAAGCCGCAGATAAGATACGAGGGTGAAGCAAATTCCGCTGGTGGTGCTAGTGGAGATGGATACAGCTCGGGTGGACCCGGTGGTGATGGATACAGTTCGGGTGGACCAAGTGGCGACTCATCTGGCTATTCGTCTGGCGGACCTTCGGGTTCAGGCGGTTTGGGAAACAACCGTGGTAACAGTGGAGGAGGATTTGGAGATTCTAACAACGGTGGATACTCATCGGGCGGATCAAGTGGAGGTTTCGGCGATGGAAACGGAGGCTACTCATCCGGCCAGGAAGCTGGTGGAAATAATGGCGGTGGTTTCGGCGGATCGAGCAATGGTAATGGCGGCTATGCCTCGGGTGGCCCATCCAGTGGGGGTGCCGAAAACTTCAGAGGTGGAAGCAGTTCATCAGGAAATGGTGAGTAATAAAACAAACCTGCGAAGGTTGAAATATTCAATCTTAACTGCGGTGGAATTCCATGTCCCGATGACGCGCAAATGAATTTTCCCGGATCGTTCAAGCATGTAGGAACACCAATCTATTCGTAAACTCGGAACACATAGTAACATTCGTTTGGGTATAGTTGTATCGAGTCTCAAAACTTTGAGGTGATTCCGTGCCACGTTGTTGCTCCGCGGTAGAGAGGGATAGAGAAAGAGAGTGAGTGAGTTATAGAGGTCTTACATAACGAATGTATATCGAGGTAAATTAAATCACCACACGCAGATTTTGCTACTGTAGCTTTATAGAAGTAAACACATACGAGTGTGAACGTGTAACGGTAGAGACCAAGGGAGTGTGAATAGTGTAGAGAACGGAGCCACGAAACGATAAATAACGACGACGTTACAGGAGCCGGCGGCTACCCATCAGGACGACCTGGTGGCGGTTTCGACGATGCTGGTAACAACGGTGCAGGTGGCCAAAGCGGTGGTAACGGCGGATATTCGTCTGGCGGACCGAGCAACGGGGGTTTCTCCGGCTCTGGGGGTGGTGGTTATCCATCTGGTAGCGGAGGTGATGCGGAAGCCAATGGTGGATATCAATACTGATGAAAATTCATAATAGCGGTAGCGAAAAAAGAATGATGGAAGAAAAAAAACAGATCGACACTGTGTAACTTCTTCCGCATCCCATTTCGCGAATCTTTTAGCTCAATCACATTTTTCCATGTGGGTCTCATTTCCGAATATTGTTATATGCCATTTGTCTTAACGTTCCAATGATGTTTCAAAAGTTGTTTTATAATCTGTGAGCACTCGATACCATTCAACATTGTTATTACTCATGGAACTCTTATAAACTTACATATTTATATTGATTTTTCTATTCTTACATTATACTTATATACGTTATTATATTATACTTATATACATTGTTTCGTGTATATATATAGATTCACAAATATTATCGACGAAGATGCTTTATACACCGAATAATTGACGATTTAAGCGTACGAATATTAAACTCAATGAGAAATCGGAAAAAATATTTTGTCTGCATATCATTCAAACCTCCCTTATACTTTTCCTTTAACTGTTTTTTTTTTCGTCGAATCCATTCTTCTGTCTCGTGGTCTTTACAAAATGTACTGCGTCAGGGATTGTCAAAGAGGAGGGGTCGAGAAGTTGTGAAATACGCCGAGATTGTCGACGATGAGTATTGCCCGAGGAATCAGGAACTTGGTGAGGAGAACGAGAGTATTATATAGATGTTTGAGGGAAGAACAAGAAGAAACGGGAAAAAAAACTCCCCTCGATGCAGGACGTTGCTCTTGTGAACAGGAGATGACGCGGTTCTGGGCCCAAGTTTCTCAGTCATCTCGAAAATATTGCGGTTGGATTATGAGACATAATAACGGTTGTACATTTCGCGCTATATCAACATGACGCTACAACCAAATGACTGTGTTTCAATCTTCATTACAATTGCGAGCCTCCTTCTTTGCTCTGCCTTTCCCCGGGTAGGGAGAGAACGAGCACGAAGAAATACAAAAATGCGAATTCCCGAGGTATAAAGGCGACGTGCAAGTAACATTTCTTGGTTCTGTCTCATAATTCCTTTCTCGAAAGACACATTTTTCCTCTCTCAAAAATTATTCATCATTATTTTATTGATCACGGGAACAAGAAACTTCTCATGTTTCTCAAGGTGGGTATCGTTAATCCTGCAAAGGAATCAAAACCGCAATTAATTTATGGCGTTGACGAGCATGGAAAAAAATATTCGCCATTCGGAGTGACTTCAACTTTCATATAATCAAACAAAACTATCGGATAATTTGCCGAATTCATCATTAGTCGCGAGTTGTTGGGCAATAAAAAATCGAATACATCTATACATATTTATAATCGAGTGATTATGTGCAACGATGTGCTTCAGCACTTAAAAAAAATCCATCCGTTCCACGAGAACTTTGTATGTTATTCAAAGTGGAATAGCGAACGAGGGAGCGAAACCTCGGGAGTCTACAATAGCAAGCACCCTCGGGAGCTGCTCAAACAATAATTTGCAACTACTTGGCTTAAGGAACGGGTCATCTACATACCCAAGTATGCAAGCTCTCGGTCCCTCCCAACCCTTTTTCTTTTCCATTCTATCTCTGTTTCTCTCTCTCTCTCTCTCTCTCTCTCTCTCTCTCTCTCCCTCCCTCCCCTTTGCTTTCTCCATTTCTCTTCCTAGTACCTGTATTCCTATTTCACCGTCAATAATATATATCTCCGAGGAACTCTTCAAACCCCAACCGCCTCAACCTTACCGAGCTATTGCTGCCACTTGGCGTTAATCAATGCTCGATGCCTGGAAGGCTATTTAAATGTCTATCCAGTATTCTCTTGGTTATCACGTGCTTAGAAATTCTGTAGTAAACTTAAAGTGCCAACATTTACATTATTATAGTTACGTATATAATGATAGGTAAAACTTCAAAACGACAAATTTTCGTGGATCTCAACTTTTCATTTAATTTCTAATACATTGTGACACGTTGACGTATAGGGTTTACATTGCATATAAAATTTTAAACTTCCCCTGGCAAAAAAACGTCGTTTAATGGCCTCTTTCTCAAACAGTGATTATTAAACACGAACAAGTTATGAAATACGTTAAGTGCACTTCGGTTTCTGCCCATTCCCAAATTCAACTATACAAAACGAAATTTACTTCGTTAACGATTAATACATCCAGATTGTGTATATATTTATTATGATTATATAATGCTGCATACATATGAAAAAATCTTATTGAATAATGGAAGGTTGTTATTTGTCATTTTTCATCTCGCTGAAGCTTTTCTGGTTTAAATATTCCAAGCTACTCTGGCTTGAATCCCTTTGAGGTTGAAAAATTTAACTCTTATATAGTTATGTGTACATTATACTTAGTAGTCGAGTTTATCAAAGCCTAATGACATAAAGTCCAAGTGAAACTCCAGTTCATTTCCCTAATCTCTATTTTTTAATTAACTCCCCTAACTCGATCTTATGAATTACAAAAGGAACCGACGTACATTTTATGTATTTCTTTATAAGGTCGAATGCATTTATTTTATTATTATTTTATATATGTTTCAATTGGATAGATTGTAGCCGTGCTGGCAATGATGGTAGGGACGATTCGAAGTGAGCCTCAAGGCCCAGCGTATTTGCCACCCGGTGGTGGTAGAGCACCAGGTGGAGGCGGCGGTGGTGGACATCCGGACGACTGGGCAGGGGTAAGAAAAAAAAATAAGAACCAAAAGTAAAAAAAGGAAAAGATGTTGAAATATAGTTTTTTACTTGAAACGAGCACATGACTGCCTCGTAATTTTGCGTCAGATTTGACCCAAGCCCTTCCGCGAGGAAGTGGTTTTCACATTTTTCGTAGCTCCGCCATACAGAAAGGTCGAGCTGTTAATCTGGAAAGATTACGACAAAGCATTGTGGCGTATACTTTTTTCCTTGACCAAAAAGGAAGTGATTTATACGCTTAACTTTTGCATGTATTTAGCAGCTTATTCTTTAACTCTACAAAGTATTTTTCAACAATAATAATCCTGATGGAAATAATAAAGATAAATAATAATAAAATATTGCTTTTTTTTCTCATTATCTAGGATCCAGCGAATTATGAATTTTCATACGAGGTCCAAGACGCTGCGGTCGGACTGGACTTTGGTCATCGTGAAATGCGCAAAGACGAAGAGGCCAAAGGCACTTATCACGTTTTATTGCCTGACGGCAGAACTCAAATAGTCGATTATATTGCTGACGCGGGTGGTTATCGTCCGATAATACGATACGAAGGTACGGCAACTTATCCAGCCCCAGGTCCTTCGTCCGGTGGCGGTGACGAAGGCTACAAATATAAATAATTTATCAGTTTTGAAAATGTTTAATTTTTTGTTCGATTCATGAGACTATTAAATATTGATGCTTTTAATTATATTGTAATTGTTGTAATTATTGTTAGTTATATAATTTTAATAGTCGCGTTAATAAAATTACTCCCCATCCCAAATATTCTCACATAATGTATGTTCTCGCGGTTGAAGAATATTTTTATCCTAAACGTTTGCGATTTTTATGTTTAGCTAGTAAGGTCGAAATCACGTTATGTAAAAGTACGATTCATACTTACTTACTGTATTTGTATCACAAATATTTTTCGACTTCCTTACTACACGAGAGGAAAAAGAATAAAAATTAAATGAAAAGAAAAAACACAATGTGACATTGTTTCCTCTGAATTTTTCTAAGTTTTTCAATATTTCAACAAAGAATACATTAAAGAATTATTTTCCAATGAAATGTCGAGTGAAAGTGAAAATACAGACTAAAAAAGGGGTTTTTGCGATTTCTCACGAAACACGTTTTTTTAATAACGCTGTTTTCGAATCAAAATACATAAAAATGCCCTTCTAAAAAAAACAGTGACATCATTCTGGCTATGGAAATTTGTATATCTTTTGAAAGAGTATATTCAAATAGACGATTTGAAAAATCATAATTAATGTATTTTGAAAAATTCCTAAACAAAACTGTTCAGATAAGAATAGAATAAAAAGATCGGCAAATCGAGTTTACTGGCTGCCAGTAAATCGTGCTCGATTGTTGCACTTTAAAGAAATCCTTGGAGATCTCGATGTAATTGCGTGTTTTACCACGAGAGTTCGACACTGTCCTCATTCATACACGAGTATCTCAATGGATATTTCAGTGAAGGAATCATCTCTACGTACGTACAATTGTATTCCAACAATTTCCGAGCGTTTGTAAAGATTTGGTTTTTTTTTAATTTCAATTCATTTCCGACGCAATTAGTTTATCAGAAAATTCAAAATATGATTGAACTTCGTTTTATACTCTCAACAATTCATTATTAATTTATTATTATTATTTTCAAATGAATAATTCTCCTCTTATTTCCGAATTAATTGTGCCAATCTCACCGAAACAAATTGGTTGAAATCGTACATTGATGCAGACAATATCGCATTAAATTTTCGAGGTTCGAGTAAAGAATTGAATGGCTGATTCGAAACAAAAGCTCGCATTAAATAATATCCGAAAAAAGGGTCACTGTTGAAATATCGTCATGAGAAAAGTCGATTGATTAAATATCACTCGGTTATTTCGTAAATTCAATGGAAAATCGAGAGAATCAAAAGCTCTCGTTGTAATGCGTGTTTGTCGAACGAAAATAATTGAAAAGCCACATTGTCGATAGTCGGTCTGGCGCTGTGCGGTTATATATGGGCGACCAATCGACGCGACAGTGTCATCGCGCCACTATCTCTTTTATATTTTATATACCATATATATTATTTATTTGTACGTGCTCGGAACATTTAATAACGACGAAGAACATTTTTATTTTCGTTCTTATTTATTTTTACACTTCTTCTGTACTTTTATTACAATAAAAACTGCGATTTAAAGTAACAATTTTCAAATTTTTATAAAAGTTTAATTCCATTCGTTCCCTTTACGTCTTTACTCTCGTTGTTTTGCTCGTTTGTTGCCTAATTCCAATGTTATATCGATAAACGAATTAGCGTACGGATTATGAAATTATCTTATGAAGAAGTGACACTCGAACGGCTGTATTTTCGAGGCAGGAGGAAAAATAAAAATAAAAAGAAAAGTATCAAAATTTTTGGCAAAAATTTAGTGAAAATCACAATGTTGAGAATAAATAAAAAATAATTTAATTCCCGCTTTCGATATTACGTAATAATCAGTCATATTTAAACAATTTTAGAGCAAATAAAATAAATAAAATAGAGTTAAAAAACATTGATTTCAGGGTGAACAATTTTCTATTGCCCATGACAAACTGACGAGACCAGAGCCAATGTTATAATTGATCTCGAATTTCTCTTGTCCTACGTTCGTGATTGATTAAATATTCATCCCCCATTCTACCAAGGTTGAAAAGCTCGCATGACACTATATCGTTCCGATGTTTTATTTATTAATGCATACCCTCCCATGACTGTTGATACAGCAGTTATGACAACGTGTTGCATTTTCTGATGAAGGAGTCACGATTTGTTCAACTCTCAATGCGCCCTTGCAATGAAAGCGCGTCGGTATTCAGTCGTACGTTTTTATTCAAAAAGTACACAAGATTTCATACGTTTACCGATCAATAAATTTGCGTATCATTCGTAAATGCGAATAGGAGATTTTCGAGCATGGTCTTCGTTGACGCAAAAAATACATTCGCTGAGACCGACGGAGTATATTTTATTACAGGGCTTATCGGTGAGTACATTTAATTTGAGTGATTTTTCCTGTCGATTCATCATTTTATCATATTCATTTTGACTCGTACATCCGAAGGGTTCATGATTTTTCTTTTTTCGAGGGTTATATTTAAATTACCCACATAATCAGATTATTTATTATTAAAAAATAAATCGAATATTTTCACTTCTGAATAGATATTTTAATGATTATTATACACAATATTTCTGCGGATATTTGTGACTTTCAATGATTTTATACTTTCAGGGCTTCGACGACCGCTGATCTTCAAAAGAAAATTCCCCGGCTACATCTACGTGATTCTTTTACACGTTATTTATTGTTACTTTTTTTTGCTGACAATTGGCGCTTTTGTTGAAATGTACGAAACCATGCAGATCTATTCAAATTCAAGCAAAGGACGCATATTACAAGCTTATTTTAATCCGGTTTTTGTGAAAATTATGATTGTCTCGGGAGTAATGAATACTCAGAAAATTTTGTACACGGGCATTGACCTCAGTATTATTGACGAAAAATTTAAACTTATCAACTTGCGTATGGATTGTACGAAATTTGCGAGAATGGACTTGGTTCGAATTTGCGAGATAATTTTCTGGACAATTATGTTTAATCTTCTCGAATATTTTCCACAAACTGGACCTGGTACAACGCAATATTTTGTTTTTGTCTGGATCATCAATTCATATCCACAGTTTGTCAATAGTATTGCAATTGGAAGTTTTGGAATTTTTATGGCAAAAATTCGACGACGCTTCGAAGCGATTAACGAAGTGATTCCTAAGATGAAGATTTTTGAGAAAAATAGTTCAAGTAACCTCGAAATGGATATGAATAATGGTAAATTTCATCATCACTCGTAATCGATTTATTGATTAATATTTATATTAGTCGGAATATAATTCGTTACACTTAATAATTTCAACACAAAGCTTTTAAACTCATTACAATGCAAGAAATTTGATGAAGTCAAATTGAAATATAATCTAATGTATAAAGTCTGACGTTTCTTTTATCGCAGTTTTCAGACTACGACTGATAAACAAAATTCATGAAAAACTCGTTAACGCTGCAGTCAACCTAAACGAAGCTTATGGATTTCTTTTATTGACGAGTTTCGCCATTTATTTCGTCACTTGTTGCTTTTATTTGCGCTCAATATACCTGACTTTTGGTAATTCGAAAAGTATGATTGATTTGCTAATCGATGGTCTGTGGCTAATTTTCTACCTCAGCAAGTGTGTTTACGTGATCGATAGTTGTCACAGTGTGACGTTCCAGGTAAACCATTAAATTATTATCCCACGCAAACCAGACAATGCGCACAACACCTTTATTAATTCCAGAACACAATACAATTTCTTACCAAAAAATGCGGCATTTAAAAAAAATAGAAAGAACAAAAAAATGTCTAAAAACCGACCTCCGTCTACGAGGACACCAAAGTCATTGGAACGATTCGCCATATTTTTTTTTTGCCCCAAAATCACTTTGGCAAAGCATGTATCACGTTTGCGGACGCTAATTATGACAGTATCGGCCTGTAATTAAAAAAAAAAGAAGAGAAACAAAAAATCAAAAAAAAGGAAAATATCGGTCATGGCCTTTGACAAAATCATATTGGCGAAAAAAGTGGGCCGTTTAGTGAGACGATCATTAATCCAGATCGCGAGAAGGCATCACTTTTGTTTCATCGATTTTTTTAACGATTTTTTTTTTATTCTCCTCATTCCGTGCTTGCTCGTTCGTAAAGTGCGTCGGTGTTGATTGAAGATCCTTCCGAGACGGAAATTCTCGAGTTGCAAAATGTACTGTGCGCGTCACACGCTCACGGATTTCTAGTTGAGACTGAGAAAGAAAGAAAAAGAGAGAGGGCACATATGATCTGTGCCCCTTTTTGTTGCACTGATGATTCTTTCGAGCTCACATTGCTGCTAAAGTGGAGAGGGAGCCACTCGGGATACTTGATATTTCGAAAGATATTACGGTAAGAGTAAGAGTGAAAGAAAAAAAAAGATGACCGAAGAGCTGAATAGAGCGTAGGCTCTTTTATATATTAGTGATCCACTAAGTTAGATCGAAAGTGATATCTCATCACTTTTCTAATCCCGTAACGATGATTGATCGTATAGCAAGGCCACGATCTATTATTATTGCACAAGGTAAAAAGGTCAAAATGGGTGAAAAAATTATGATTTTAAATTATTCAAGGCTCTCAGTTATTGTTACATTTTATACTGTTAGTCTATTGTACATCGAGTATTCCTAGTAGTGACCTTGAAGTCATACTTTTCTTTCATAAAGTTTCATTTTTTATTGTTTGGAAATAATTTTTTTTCTGCATGTGAAAAAATGACTATGATGTCACTGAATGATTTCTCAATATTTTTGAGAATTTAGCGTCAATCTTGGATCAAATATCTGCTAATTCTTATTTAATTATCCCATGTCTAGACGTTGCCACGTTTTAGTACATCGATCTAGATATATAGATAGATGCTGTCATGTTTTAGTACAAAGATAATTATATATGCATGTGAATATCACCTGCGAATGGTTAATTATATCCGATCTATCCTATGCCTTTTTGGAGTCAGAATAGAAGTATTTTCTACCATCAGAAATCTTAACGAACCTATGTCGTCTAACCCACTCAAGGCTTACAGTTTCCTTCAGAATTACTTAGTAAACGATTTTAAATATATAGTATGATTTTTATCGATCGACGAATTTACATGAATTCAAAGTGCAGCACCACTTTACTCGAGCGAAGCACTAATTCTGAGCTCTTTAAAAACTATATGGTTTTTTAAGAGTAAAGTAATTTAAAGTTTCATGCTATCGCATTTTTTTTGGAACCACTTTTAGATAGTTGATAAAGTCTCTCGCGCGCATAGGTTTCGCATTCACGTAATCGTCAATGACTCGTCGAAAAAATCCATTCACGATGACTCTACAAAACGCTCGTCTCTGTTATTCATGCTGACGGAAAATCCAAACAAATTTTACCGCGTTCTATTTAAATGTAATACAATATTGTATGTAAAAAAAGATTCAAAAATCTCATTATATTTAATACACGGAGAGAATTTTATACGAAACTTTACTGCAATTTTATAACAGCGTGATACCGATCGGCATGATGATGATAATCGATGTAAACAATTCGATGAAACGATATAATTAACTTTAGTCAAATTTGAAAGATCCCCACAATGACGAAATGATCCTACACTACTTTAGAACCATAGTAATTTTTCGAATATAATTAATCTAATTTCCTATTCAAAGGAAGCAATTTTAATTTATTATTTTCTTCTTTTTCAATACAATTCATTTATCATAAATAAAAACGTAAATAATTTTTAAAAAATATCTCGACTTTAAATCACAGAATGTGATGAAGAATCACGCTTTTTTCTTTCGTGCAAAAGAATTAAAACTTTGCTCGGTGAAAATTGTTTTCAATTTCGTTTCAAGACGCTGCTTTTACTAATCGAATTGTTCTATGAATGTGCAGGGAAAGCTTGCAGGCCGACTGCTGCGAGAGAAATGGACAGACGTCGATCATCATCCACTCAAGCAAGAGGTTCGATCGCTTCTTTATTCAATAAGCTAATTTTTTTTTATGGTGAATAAAAATTATAATGAATAGAAAAAAAATTTCAGATGGACTTATTGGTTCGACAGATCGAGGGTAGAAGTCTTCAATTAACTGCGTACAATTTCTTCGTTATCGACTATGCGGCATTGAAAATGGTGAAAAGATGAAAGATTGCCTATAATAATAATAATAATGATAAAAGAAATAACAACAACAACAACAAATAGAAATAATAATAATAATAATAATAATAATAAGCTTGAATAATTGCTAGTGGCCAACTTGAGACTCAATTATTACGAAGCTTTTTAATTGAAAGACGCCCGCATGTCTGAACACAGATTCACTCGAGTGCTTTCATTCATTCGTTGAATTTATAACACACTAAGCTAATTAATCATGAAACCAATAATTTTTCATTCAAGATTATCGTCGCTCTGGCAGCTTACCTCATCGTTGTTTCTCAGCCCACGGCATCCTGTGATGAAAATCGAAACTGAATACCAGAAATGTATATCTCAATCAAGTTTGAAAGTAAAAAAAACTATTAAAGTTTCATTAATTGCTATCAATTATTGTCATATTTATAATAATGATATAATAATAAATACAAGAGAAAAAAACTCATAATAGTCCGAAAATATATACGAGCAAGGGGAATGATGGATTTCCCGGATTCTTTTACCTCATTTAATTAGTCGCGTTTTTTAATGGAGACGAAAAAGATCTGATCAACCACGTTCAGGTCACCTTGTGAAATTCTTGAAACGATAGTCTCGCAAAATAGGAGTTTCGATTTCGAATTACGAGATACCGAAGTCTGCTCCAAATCGTAATTATTCTAGGAGCTGCCTCGATCGCAGGATCAATCGTAAATTACTATTAGTGAAATCGCTTGAATTGAACTGATTGATTAAGTCTTTTGTCACTCTCTACAACTTTTTTCCAATTTTACGCAATAAAGTCGTGTGGCAAATTGGTCATGAAAACTTTAAAAAAATATATATATATATATATTTAAAAGTCATGCTTTTCGTTGTTCACACGCGAGAATCGCGTTTCGATAAACGAATCGACTTAAAATTTGAACATTGCGGGATGGGATGTATCATGAGAGCTATCATCATCATCATCATCATCATCATGGATACACTAGCAGAAGCTGCACCATTTACGATTCACTACCACAATTCGATACAGCATATACATGCACATATGTGCGTGAAAGTTTTCACGTTCTACATACATAAACGTTGCGCGGGCGAAGACGATGAGGACGAATAACATCGAATATATAATCGTATTTCCTCGTCGTTGCTTCTCGAAAGGTATTAATTTATTCGATGCTTTACCGAAAATTCCCGGGTACTTGGTTCTTTATTTTTCTTTATCGGTAAAAAAAAATTACCTCACGTATTGTAACATAAAACAGCGAGAAAAAGATTTCTCAGGGTCTGTCCCAAATTCTCCGGAGATGCATGCAATATGCACTCACCTTATCGTCTTTCAAGTAAGCTTCGATGGTACAGTCAAATCAATTGAGTCCTCAAAGCTTCAAAGATCCTATACTCGGACCCAAAAACCACAACAATTTTTTTTTTAGCCCTTTTGGTACAAATATTCTTAATCTTTGTATCAGATTTGAATTCATCCATTCACTAAAAAAAACATTGTTAGTTCTTTTATTGGCTTTACAAACGTGCTATCATCAATGTTACTCAAAACAATTGTCGATGAAGACAATCCCTCGGAAAGAGGGATATTTATTTTTGAGATATACCTTGATTTTTGTTCCACGAAGTTTTAGTATTGTATAAGTTCAAGTTCAATTTATTTTATTAAGTTTAAGTGAGTTTAATTTCTTTTTTTGTGCATCTATGAAATTGCATCAATAACTACGACTTTTTTCGTTATTTTTTATATGATAAACAATTCAGATCACCCATCATTCCGGTCCCATTTATCTCGTGTAAACTTGTAAAGAATGTGAGTTTACAAATTAAAGTATTCGGCTGAAGTGACTGTACAACAAAAAAAAATCTTATAATTTTTTTGACCACGAATATGTATGGCGTAACAGGCAGCGCACAAGCTTCTCTTCATTCTCGTCGAAGAATTAAGACGAAGAAGAAGAAGCAGAGGAGGAAGACGAGGAAGATATGAGGAAAAGAGAGTAGCGAGAAGAAAGAAGGGGAAGAATGATGAGCGCGCGTGCAGCACGTTACTTTGCAATTGCCTCCTTTTTTATTTGCAGTATCAAGAGAAAGAGAGGCACACGGAGTAATAACGTTTCGAGCCATGACCACAATTTCGTAGATATAATAAAAAGTAACGAGGAACCTAAATTTGCCGATACCGGCGCTCCTCGAGATCACGAGACTCGCAATGAATTTTTTCCCTTCTCTTCTCCCATAGTTTTTTTTTTTTTTTATTGAACGCAGTTTACTCAAAATATACCCAAGACTATGTTGTATGGGGACGATGACGAAGGAACTCATCGGTTAATTATTCTTTCAGTTCGCCCAATAAACTGAATCTCGTTTCATTGCAAAAATGTCCTCGAGTTGAGAATTTGCTACAATTTTTTTTTATCTTTCAAACTTAATCTATTTCAACACAAGTCCCAGCTCCAACTTGAGTTAATAATGAAAGAAGGTCAATTCCACTGATCACCAACAAATGCATGTAAAAAATTTGTCTGATAATTCAAATAATTTTCAAGTCAAATTAACGATATAATTTTTCTAACTTCCACGTCAATCAAATAGGCGATTAAATCTTTCTAAATCAATTGCTCGAACCGATGTTGATAAAATTGAATTATTTTTCGCATCGTCATCAAGCAGAAAGAGATTCACTGAGCGAGGTTCGCAAAATGTTCCAAATATGCCATAGCGAATAAAAGTCCGTTGTCGATACAAATCCAATCAGAACATTGACGAGCCATTAAATACCAATGAATAGATTCACTTTTTTGTGTTCATATGGGGCTTCCGACATAAATTACAATTCGACTTTTTTTTTTTTTCATTTATTATATTTCGAATTGATCTAAATAAAAAAAAAAAAATAATAACAAAACGACATACGAGTTCTACAGTTTAGATTTTCCCGATTCTCTCAATATAATTTAAACTCGTCAATGAAAAAATGTTTTCGAACATATCAAAAATTCGATGCGACAGCTATCTCGAGCTATTTGTCAACACGAAAAAGATACGATTGCCTCTATAATAAGTAAAAACGTCAACCTTGGCAAAACGTGCTCGAAAAAAAAAAAATTACAAACTAAAGTACACCGTGATTGAGTTCACCGTGGATGATCGCCTTAAATGGTATACCCAAAAATGTCCCCTTCACCAGAATCCTACCATTCACAAGATGTACTTTGAGGTTCGTACGCATCTAAACCGAGATCACGATAGATCGAGCAAAAAAAAAGTGTCGAGACTAAATCTTGGGGTATTTGCATGTACCACATACTCGCAGCATCCTTTGCTCCGGAATGGCAAGATTACGAAATTCTGCGCGATTCTCGCTTCACTAAACATTCACGGAGAGGGTAAAGGAAAGGGAAAAAAGGACAAGCGTGAGCACAAACGTCCATAGAGATGAGTACATTTACTAGCTCGTACAAGGCGTTGTAGAGCAGATGAGAAGATAAAAGAAAGCACACACACAGACACGGGCGTGGGGATGGATATTCGTTGCATAATAAAGAGGGCGGAGAAGGGAAGGCAAGAGAGAACAGAGAAAAAATGGTATACACATAGAAGGCCCCGAGAAAAGATGGAGGGAGAACATTTTGTACGGTTTGGAAATTAACCGAGTTCTCTTGGAGGTTTGAGACTCCTACGAAGCGTGTAAGATACATATGTAGAGCGAGAGAAGATCCGCTTATGTATAAAGACCTTTATCTATGCAATGTAACACTCAAACTCATCTTTATGAACACCCCATATATACATACATATGCCTACGTGTATATAGGTACGTATATAAATATGTGAGCATAATGTTCATGATGATGTGATCTCGGTGTGAAGCAATTACGTCGGCCGGGCCCAGCGCCAAGCGAGAAAACCGATTGATGCGCGCCATCTATTATACGAGTGCATTCGCTCGATTTTCATTCTCTGCTCACGCATACACACAGCCAAAGAGTACAAAACAGAGAAGAAAATGATGATAATGCTTTAGATCGTAAATAGAATTTATAGGATTTTTTTAAAAAGATTTTTTAGATTCAGATGAAGTTAATGAAGTCGATAATGATTTGATTAAGTTATTCAAAATGAGGTTCGAATTGAATCATGCCTAATCTGCACAACCGTAGATGAGGTTAAACTTCAGAAGCAGATTACAATTTGGAACCTTAACTGCAAGGATAAGCTTTGTTGCATCACCATTACGAAGTTTGTACATAACTGGCACAGGTAGTAGCGAAAGGGTGGAGAATGGATCACAATTGCGCCATGTTGAATAGTCAAAAAATTAATAATTGTTCAATTGATTTCAGCATTAGACTTATTTGGCGATTGAATTAAACTAATTGAATCATTACGATTCTTGTCATTGTGATTTGACTTTGATTAATTATATAGAAAGGCACACTAGAGATTTCGGGTTTATTGTTGGATCGCCTCTTTTTTACCTGATGACAACTTCGAGGTTAGCTAAGAATTCGAATAAATATTTCGACTCGTAAATATGGAATGCTGTATGCAGAAACTTTTTAATGTCTCCTCTAAATTATCTTTCGTATAAATTGAAGGATCATAATACCTTCACGAAACAAAAGAGATCGCGCGACTGAGGACACGGTGAAATTGAATCGCTTAAAGATTTATCGTATGATGAGTATTATGAGTATGTTGAACACTGTTGAGAGAGTAAAAAATAGCGAGATAGCGGGACGAACCAGTCGCCGTGAATCTCGAGCTTGCTCACCGGCTATTATAATTGCTTTCTTCGGTACACGCAAATCTTACGACGTCGACATAGCTGATGAATTACGTAACGAGATGATGTAGAATTTCCCGTCTCTTCGAATTTTTCATCTTAGTAGCTGACACGTGTTCTCCACCTTCTCAAATCGCTTGAAAAAAATGGACATTGCATTTTAGCGATACTAGGCTCCTAATTAACGAATACATTTTTATTTTTATTTCATACCGATTTTATTGTATAGCTATGCAATAATATTCCAGACTTTTTTATTTACATTTTTGCTTATACATCGGGAATTCCAATATGCTTAATATAATTGTCCAAAATTAGACTAATAAAATGAAGATAAACGCTACTGATGAACTGCTCAATCAAAAATTTAATCGCCACCTGGTAATTTTCATCGTGTTGCTTGTGAGATTCGCCAGGTGTACCCAGGGTAATGAAAAAGAGTCTTTCTCCGTGTCCGTTAACGCGAATAAAAAATGTATAAGAAAAAACTTGATCGAAGCTTTGAGGAAACTGCTAGGGATTATGGGAAACCCAATATTTACTTAGATTTTATTTATTTCAGTAAGAATGTGTGAAAGGAAATAGTAAGTAACCAGTTGTTGCGTTGAGTAGAATAAACGTGAAAAAGCCTTGAAACCTTTGAGCCCTGAACGCCTTCGAACCATGCAAAGAGCAGATGGTGTTTGTGGTAATATTGATTTTTCCTTCTGTTTTTTTTTCTACTTCGCTCCTGTTTCTCATGTAAAAAGTAGCGAACATTACATTTTCCAATATCAATGTTATGGTAGCAAGCGCGTTTACATCCGTGAGCAAATAGAGTCTGTAACAACCGCGCGCAAAGTGGAGAAAAAAAATTCAGCCGGCAAGCAACTTGAAGGTAAAAGGGAAAATAATAGAGTAAAAATTCTCTCGTATACAGAAATACCTATAACTATGATGAACTGGAAAATTGACATCCGAGTGAAGCAGAAGTTGAAAAAAAAAACACGTAATCAAAAATATATAATTCTAAAAAATTTGACGTACGAATTATTTGAGAGGGAAAAATACGACTAGGTAAGTAACGAGTGTCCACTCTTGCACTATCGCGTGTAAGGGTTGTGTGGTTTTTTTTAATTTATCGACCACCACTGCCCCACCACTGGGAAGCGTCGAATCTCATCCCCTCGAGTACTGATTACTCGACTATAAATTTTAGTCGCAAGCTCCACCATGCATATATCCTCGACATATATATATATATATATATATATATATATATATATATATATATATATATATATGCCATGTATGAAGCACCAGACTGTAACCCTCCAGAGTAAAACTCATTCGAATATCAAATTAACCGGAAAAAATTATTTTTCGTTCACATTTTATTGAAGCTTTATTCAACATTTTTCAAACCGTTGATATTTTGATACTCGTATACGTTGCGTTAGATAAATGAGAAAATGATTTTTTGGAATGG
Source organism: Rhimphoctona megacephalus (assembly GCA_963989365.1). Lineage (NCBI taxonomy): Eukaryota > Metazoa > Arthropoda > Insecta > Hymenoptera > Ichneumonidae > Rhimphoctona > Rhimphoctona megacephalus. The sequence goes on along the minus strand of OZ022419.1, from coordinate 18,594,474 downwards.
AATACCGGATACAAGTAACATGTACAGGTTAAAATAAGAGCAGTCTAAACAATGTACTATGATATGAAAACTCTCGGTTTTGGAGCGAGAGAGCGCAAGGGCGTTCTCTCGCTCCCCCCACGATTCATATGCACGCCACAACATATTAAGTCTGTCGGAATCTATGAATTCATAACAATTTACAGTACAACGAGAGTTACATATTCAAGAACTAAATTCCTCCTGTAGGACAGCTCAATCGAGCTGGTTCATTCTCTTATTATAGAGTGAAACAAAAACTCGCCCAAATGAAATGATCGAAAATGCTATGCAGCTTTAATTTCTGTTACACAAAATACCGTTGTTTAATCATCAAGTGAAAATAGGAATTTATTCGTTATAAATACTTGCTGTTGAACTCTTCTGGATAATGTGAAGGCGATTAATTTTTTTACTTGATGTGTCTTGCAAAAAATACTCTTTTTCGGAAGAAAACAAAGAACATTGCGAGTCAAATTTTTTAGATCTCTTGAAATAAGTTTTATCTTTGAAATAATTGTTAACCGAAGAAATTTTTGAGAATGATGAAGAAAAAAATAAGGATGCTGGAACGCGATTGATGAGAGTGACCGAACGATTTAATGAGGGGCAAAAAGATAATATGAGACGGTTTATTGCAGAGATACGAGATCTCCGGGATCCGGTAATACGCCGCTTGACGCCCAGCAATCTGGGGAGGAATAATAAAAGAGGGAAAGAAAAAGAAAAGTACGAGGAGTGCACAAGGATTTACAGTCGCAAGGATTTCACGTAATAATCCAAGTCTCGTATCTTTATAAAAATGAAGGCGGAAAGAGTTTCTCGTACTTGGGAAAGGGTAATGATATCTCCAAAAATGAGTAGCGAGGCAAGACCGCCGAAAATAAGATACGCCAACTCGCGATGTTGCGACGATGCTCGACTTAAACAGACCGGAATGTACACCAATATATATACCTACCGAATTTCGCTAATTAATATCTTCGGGACGCATTGCATAATTAAGTGAGAGTTTCGTCGCATGTCGCCCTTTCAAAGTTTTAAATATGATAATTCATAATATAATCACAAACGAGTTATTAATTAATATTGTCAATTCGAACGAACGTTTCAGTAAATTTACCAATTTTCACGAAATAATATATAACTTATTGGGCTATACAAAAGCATATTTTTTCAGGCAGCATCGTGATTCAATAATATAGAATGAGAAAACCGTAGAAATTCATTAAAAAATCAGTGGAATTGCTAAGAAAACGAATCCCATGTGCAAGAACGTAAAATTTGGGGACGACAATCAGGAATGTTCGAAAATATGGATAAATTGGCGTAAAAGCAATAAGAGTCGATCACCACAACTTGTGAATATGTAATTAACTTGGAATATTTTAGACGTAATGCACGAATAAGTGCTGAGATGAGTAAACGTACGTCAAAAAATGATTGACCGATTCTCTCGAAATCACTTTCATAATATAACGCCAATTTGGCCTCGACATATCGAACTATGTAGGAGAATTCTCCAAGAAATCGATCGATTAAAATGTTTCTTATGTGCATTTCGGTATATATAGAGATCACGTGGCGAAGGAGGACTTGAGTGCAGGTAAACGTACACATGTACAGAAAAAATGAAGATGATGAAAAAAAAAACGAACGGGCAAAGCAGTCCAATTATTGGTTTGTTACATAGAGGTATGATGATAAAAAATAGACAAGTCGATCGTGCGTAACTCGGCGAGGAAAGACGATCACACAACAACAACATTACATTGTGAAGACATTGTGGAAAGTGTGAAGACTGGAATGGAGCCACCCCCAAAAAATGCGTTCTTCAATCGTCTCTCTTTTATCTCTCACACTCTTCTTCATCAATGTTTATTGTAATGAGTGCCTTACGTGTATCTGTTTATAAGCGTCTCACAATTAAGGTTGTATAAGTAATTCGGACGATGGCGCAACGGCCTTGCTCGTGATGTTACATATATCGGTGAACGTTTGTATAGGATGATTTCCACGTACCTTTCAGGGGGGCAAAGCGAGGCTCTCTCGCGAAAGTATAAAATCCGTCCAAAGCAGATGATACTTCGCACTCTGCACCATAGTCATCTCCCATAAGGATCAAGAAAAAAGTAAATAAATAACGAGGAAGAGACAAACGTGTGATCGATAATCTTCGATAAATCTGTACATACAGATCCATGTATACACCGATCGAACGATTTTAGACCAATTTATCTATCGACGTGTACGCGTGTCGAAAAAGTTTAAGGAACATCCGTGCAAAGGATTTTTGCGATATTTGTTTTTTTTCCTATTTCATCGATCGACATTTGCCGATAACAACAGTGAGTATGAGTCAAAATGGATTTTCTAATTAACCATGCGAGCAAACCTACTTTCCGGAAGTTATAAAAATTCAATAGAAATTTACTAAATTTTCACTCGACTTGATAAAAAATATCTTCAACATCATTTTTGCCAAAATAAAACGGAATAAAATAGAATAAAAATAACAAATACGAAATATGTTGGTAAATGGAAAATTAGTGATTAGTCTCGGAATAAAGGGACAGATACGAAGATCGGAAGATCTTCGCCGACAAGGATGACTCGAGAATCGATTGTTATCTGTGGAGACAAAACCGACGATCACTCAGTTTCATGATAAGGAAACAAAAATCGGTTTAAAAATATCGTTTAATGTCGACGACACTAAAATGTTTATCTTCGCGTGTAATAAACGGTTGGAGCTGGAGAAAAGTGACAAAACGGGAGCGTGATAACAATTTGCCGATACTCAGCACACCTTTCTCGTAAAATTGCTCCATTATTCACGATGCACTCTCGCGGTTTCACACAGGGGGATCCGTCGAGACGAACACCTTTCTCTTGCGAAACCCACAAACTTATGGAAATATATCCCAGCTGTCGAGGAATATTCTCTCGTGCGTGTACCTTCGATGATGCGATAGACGTCGTCATATACAAATGAACGTTCATAATATCGGTAGAACCACCTAATATAATAATAACACGTTTACATTTTCTTTTGCTTTTTATATTGTACTTTTTAATCAAATTTTTCCAATGTTCATTTGATATTATTCAAATTACGTTACATAATTTATTACCTCATAATTTATGTAAAAAACGTAATTAATAATTCATGATTTATTATAACAATTCGATAATAATCTGTGTCAATTCTAGTAATAAGCCAAACAATTTTTAACCTGACTACAAAACTATTTCAAACAATGATTCATTAAGAATTTCAACTACGATATTTTTGTTCCTATATAAAATAAGAAAATAAATTACCATTTTGTTTATTTATTATCAAATGTTGCGAATAATATATGGTGCAAATCGAAGCATATCATCGGTCTTAAGTCACGATTCTTTCGCGCTAATACAGGAAGCTAACAGCTTCAAAATAATAGACTTTTACGTACAGACACATGAAACATATACATAACATCTTTTCGATTCGTTAACCAACGTTTCGTTTCGTACGTTACGCAAATCACGATGGTCTGCGTTCTTAAGATGCATCTTATTCAGGCCAACAGGCCATCGCGATACGTATAAGTGATTGTGTACACACTTTTCCGTAATTTAATGTTCCTCGAGTGTGGGTGAAACACTTCGACGATAAGCATATTGGAATTATTGATTTTCTCGTTACTTTTCCTATCTACATGTAAGCAGCATTTCAACTAAAGAACAAAAATATAATTATCCTGAAACATTAAATTTATAATGCTGCAACCGTAAGATTATCGTTATATAAAAATTCTTGTATTGAACAATTGTGAAAACAAAAAAACCCTTAACATAGTCTACCTCTGGAAACCCAAAAATCATACAAAAAATTACAGTTGGTGAGAAACATCCGATAGGAAAAAATTCTGAAAGGGGAAAAGTATTTTTTTTTTCTTCGATCCCGGCAAATTTAGGAGTGGGGGGGGGGATTCAATTCATTCTCGTTGCCACGTTTTTATCCAATTACCGATGGAGAAGAGAAAAAAAAAAGTAATGCTAATTATGGTGGGAACCCGAGACTCAACGGAACGTTAAAGTGATGCAATTATTAAGCCGAGCACTGTAAGGGGTCGTAATATATTATACGACTATTACACGGTCGTATGAACTTGGTTATATATTTGTACTATAGACATATATGTATAGTTTATAGATATTTGTGGATATATGTATGTCTATATTCGGTGGTCCCGTTATACAGAAATGCTCGTAGCGGAAGCAGCGATAGCACTGACGTTATTCGTGGTCGGGATCTCTGGCAGACCGGAACCACCGGTGAGCCAGCACCAGGGTTACCTACCGCCAGATCAGCAATACGGACCACCGCAGAGAAACGGCGTTAACTCCCCAGCTGGACAGGGTTACAGTGCTTTTGGGGGTGCGAGCACCTACGCAAGACCGGCTCAAACTGCTCCAAATGCTCCCGGTAGCCCCTACTCTACTAATCAATACCTTCCGCCAAATCAGCAGTACGGAGCTCCTGGTGCGGCTAATCGGCCTTACGATGATGGATCCAACAACGTGAGTTTCCCTTATTCTATAATTTATTATCCTCCTTTCAAATAATTGACTGAGTTGCATCGATAAATCAGCTCACAAAACAATATCTTCAATTCCAGTTCAATATTTAAACCAATAATTTCAAAATCGCCTGTGGTACAAAGTAAATTTTACTATTTTTCTATTCGATTCAAGGGTACAATTTTCTTTATTATTTCGCGCGTGAAAAAATCGATACAAATTAATTTTTCAAGTGACTCGAATCGAAACAAAGCGGTTGCGATATCAATGAGAAATTAATAGTCAACTTTCTGTCAGGATGTTTTAACCGATTTTCAACAAAACTCGCTTTACATTTTTTTCTCACTTATTATAATCCTTTTGTCAAATATACGCTTCGAGTGCAATATTTTCGCCTCATTTTTCTCATGATCTGTGCGAATGAACAAAAGGGACCGGCACGATACGACTTCGAATATATGGTGAACGACATCGCTTCCGGAAACGATTTTGGCCATAAGGAAAGTCGAGATGGTGACGTAACGCGTGGTGTGTATTATGTTCTCTTGCCTGATGGTCGTCGCCAGACGGTCGAGTACGAGGCCGATCAAAATGGTTTCCGGCCGAAAGTCACTTACGTCCAGGAAGGCCCCGGTATCGGGGGAGGAAATGGAAACAACCTTGGTGGCTATCCAAGTGGAAACAACGGTTATCGTTATTAATAACAATATATATCTATATGTATAAAGAAAAAACGAAAAAAGAAAATGGAACAACAAAGGATCAAGTATTTACGATTACCATTACTATTATTATTATTACTATACGATGAAGTAATCCAAAATTGCATGGTAAAAATCATGGCGTTGTAAAAACGACAAGATTTTCACAAAATGTTCGCATTCAAGCGCGAAATAGCATGAAAAAAAAAACAATTCTTTCATCTCCATCATCCCTTGCTCTTTATTTATGTACACATCTATAAATATTTGTTTTTTTTTTTTTTTTAATAGAGATGCGCAAAGTGTTTATGCCCAGCCTACCATTTTTCATTGCCATAAAACTCTGACGCGTGTGAAAAAAAAAAATGCAACGGAGCCTCGAACCGTATTTTTCTGTAATTTAACCTCCAGTCGTGTACACAATATCTTGTATTTTTTCGATTTTATCTCATTAATGTTGCGATCAACATATGACATGTATAGTACAGTGAATTTTGTACCGCGTAGTTGAACTACGAGGATGATATATATACGCGTACGAATAAAACGATTTCATCCAATGACAATTTATTAATTACGCCCGATTTATATGTTCTCAAAGCAGATTATTAAAATATTCGTTCTCGCTGAAGTTGTCGAAATATTTAATAAAGAGCAACGCCAGTAACTCTGTCTCGAGCTTTTACTAGTTTAAAGAAGTCGAGGTCACTGCAAACACTATCGTTGCAATCTTTTTTGTGGCCTTTTTCACAGTCATTAAAAAGAAAAAAGATAAAAGTGTAAAAAAGTAAAATAAAATGTTGCGTATAAGCCTATTTCGCCATTGGCACCCAATCTCATCAATATTTTTATAAACAGCCTTATATCAATTAGCGTGAGGCTCTCTAATGAACCTTTATATTATAATACGCCAGTAATATTTCAATTGCTCTAACTTCGCTAATGAGCCAAAGTACGCGTAATCTCCGGTAATGAATTTGATTTTTGATCAATAGAGTCCTTACGATGTACGAATGAAATACACATTAGCCCCGCCCGGAAAAGCTCGAGGTAGTTGGAGAAATTTCTTTGTGGCGTTTGTTGGCGTCAAAGTCTTTTACTTTTTACCCACCGTTACCCAGTAACGTATTTATATCGGGCTTTTCACGCCAAATTAAATCGGAAGCTTTAGCCCACGAATTATTTTATAAATCTCCTTCTCTTCTATCGGTAATGATTTTACGTTTAAGAACTTTCGCAACGATGAGTTAAAAATGACGCTACGCGAATCAAAGAAACATCGAATTGCCTTCATCAAATTATGTTTTGAAAAAAATACAACTTGGAAAGCAAATGAGCATGAATTTAATGTACAAAAAAAATCGTAAAGCAAGTGCATACATAGGTTAAATAAATTTATATCATTTACAAAGTTGAAAAGCACAAAGAAACGGGCAGGATGTTGTGCAAAAGACTTTTTCATGTGGCGCCGTCTAGCAAAGAAAATTTACTTCGCGTTTACTTTCATTGTAGATACTTAATTTCACATAAGCCTACATAATTGTATTCATTCCGATTTTGGATTGGTACACATGTAAGGAAAGCAAAGAAACAGCGCGAACGGGATGAAGGATGAGGGAGGGGAATGAAAACTCAAGCAAGTCAGAGGGCAGCAGTGCAGCATTTTGTGTTTCTTTGAACTTCCACCTGACCTACGCCCTCTCAGTGCGTTTCCGTTCATTTTTTTCAACTTCCATCTCGCAATTTTTTCTTTCTCACTTTGTGAATTTTCCCCTCTTAGGGTTGTCCTAATGGCCGTTGCGCTGGGCAAAAGACGAGATTTACTTTTTCTGTTTTTCTTCTTTTTACGATAAACCAGCCTTGCGTATGGTATACATGGACGGGAATCAGAGCCCTCTATACGCGCAGCCAAGCTTTTAGGCACGAACGCAGAAAATGCGCGCGCGCTTTCGCGCTCGCCTCAAAGCATTAACATATTCAAAGAAAAACTCCAGGAGCATGGTCGTTCGCGGTGCCAAGTACTCTTATAAACGCGCGCAGCTTGAAAAAAATGTTTTACAGAGAGCAATAGGCAGAGATTGAGAGCGAAAGGTAAAGGTGTATGTGCATGGATGTTTATACGCTGGATCGCGAACTCTTTCACCACCACATAAACATTTTCACTATAGTGTCGATAAAATATATCAAGTATATAAATTATTTACACCTACATCCATCCAACAACTGGTTATAAATAATAATAAAAGGATAATAAATTTGAAATTAAAGATCGAAGATGAATCCTTAAAATGGAAAACTTGTACTTGATTATTTCGCATTTCATTATCTCAATCAAAAAATCACATCTTTAGGTATAAGAAATGAGTTCCTTAATTTAGGCTTCCTGTTGGAAAAAAAAGAAATATATAGTATAACAGAGCACTTTTTATGAATTTATATGAGAACTTTAAGGTCTTAAGGTCACTAACCGGGCCATCAATGGATGTCTAGTGTAATTTTGATGTGTCGGAAAAATAAATAAAATTCACAACGCTTATCAAATGATCTGGCCAAAATCTAACGTAAACTGTTTTAATTGGGCGCAGGAACGCATTAGCAGACGTCTTCTATCTTTGTTTTGGCAGCACCAATACTCCAATGATTTTAGGAAAAACGACGATAAATTTTCACAACTTTGTGTATACTTTTTGGGATATAAAGCAAATAGAAGAAACCATATAATGAAAACTGATCGCAGACGAGAGGACCAAGATCAACGAGAGCGAAGAAAATGCAGCGATATCTGAGATGCTTCAGGAATTTGTTAATTACGAATTCAGATGCCTTAGCGAATCTACGTACCGTCTCTTACCCGTAAATAACTATATAGAGCTATCATGCTCAAGCGTTCTTCCATCTGAGGATCAAGCCCCAGAAGTCAGCATAACCCCACGCTTGACGCAATTATATCCCGACATAAACATTCCGAAGGTAGAGGATGTGAAAGTGATGAGGGAAATATCCAAGTTCATTCAGCAGAGTTCTTGGCTCATGGGCTCTTATGGGCCCCTCTTATTATTATTGTTATATCTAACGTTACCTATCTCCACACCTCTCTTGAATTCTAACCGTCCAATGAGATTATGACACGTGCGAGAGCAAGACGCCAACTAAATGGAATTTGGGATACTGAAACGCTACATGATATATGTACATATGTACATAAGTACGATATTAGTGCACACATAAATATATATGTATATATAAACTAGCTGTGCCTTCGGTTTCACCCGAGTTTCATTACATAAATAATTCTTCTATCAAAAGCAAAACAAACTGCAATTGCAGTAACAACTTGGTCAATCTCGATCGCGATATCGAGGTCAAGTCAGCACAATTCTCTATTAAAATCCACTGCGAAATCCCAATATCAACATCTGCATTTTCATTCGCCACTCAGTTATGACGATTTGAAATTTCAGTATTTTGTGGCTTTTCTTTCGTTATTCAACATCGGCTTTTATCTAATTTCAAAATACTGATATTTTTTTGAAATTTAAATTCTGTCATTCTGCTTGTTTTATTGATAAACTTTTTGATAAACTCGATAAAAAATTACAATTCCTTATCGCAAAATACGATCGTGTCAAAAAAATACCTAAAAATGATTTTTTGGGGTTTCTTTCAATAATTCGAGTTCAAAAAACAGCAGTGGTTCAGGACTTTTAGATCAAAATAAGCCATCAAAAAAATATTGTAGATGATTTTTTTTTACCATTTTAGGCATTTGACAAAACTGACCGTAGCGCTTTTCGTATTACGAAGTGAGGCTTAAACATTTGTTTGTTTCTTTGTTTTCAGATAATTTTTTTTTTAAAGTTGATACATAAACAATTGTTATGTGAATATTGAAAAAGTCTCTAAAAGTGATTTTTTTTACGAAAATCCGATAAAAAAAAATAGTTGATGATTTCTATGGTTTAGGATCGAGATTCCGCAAAAGCTGTTTAAGAAAATAAAATAAAAATTTTTAATCGATATATTTTAAGATTGTTTTAGTAATTTTTGAATAATTCTGAATATTTTTAGGTAATTCGAGGTCACGTGAGGAAAAAATGATGAGTCATAGGCATATTAATTAGAAAGCATTTATTTTACAAGCGCCTGCAACACAATTTTATCACGACAGAAAAAAATTGTGCAACGATACCAAAAGAAACATTGGTTTCAATTTAATACTGATATCCATGATTATTCTGTGTCGTCGATCGTCGCGGATAGGAACTCGTGTCCGCTTCTTCGTAAGTTATAATTGGTCTGTATCCATGACTGTCAGCTTCATAATGAACAACCTGCCTTCGTCCATCCGGCAAAAGTACTTTGTATACACCCTGAGTATTTTCACCGTTTCGAGCTTCCTTGTGGCCATAATCGTTGCCATAATTGTCCTTGACCTCGTACTCGAACTCGTACTTTACCGGTCTCTTAATTACACGAACAAAAATTCGTAAAAAAGTGTGAATTTTTAACAAAATTAAATCGAAAAATTATGCTAAATGCAACCTTCGGAGTATAAAGTATTTTTTTTTTCGACTAACATTCTCTATAAGGAAAGCAAACTCGTTGAGGCAGAATTTATGAATTTTTTCAAATTTGTCTCGTCGACTATTTGAGACAATTCATTTGAGAACGGCACAATACGCAAAAGTTTACCTGCGCAAACTTTAACATAAATTCTCATTGATTACTTACTTGATTCTCTGATGACAGGTACCGATAACCAGAAGATCCAGAATTTTGATTACCGTACCGTGACGAAAGTTTACCACTTCCGGAATCTCTAATTATGCTCTGTTGATAGGTTTTATCTACTCTCGATTGTTTTTCGTGCAATGAGAAACCATCATGACTGGAAAAAGGTGACGAGAAATGGGACGATGGTAGATCAGTTGCAAGATAACTTTTGTCCGGAATAGGTGGATAAAGTTCGGAAGAACTCTGCTCGTCTTTAAGTGGAAGATAATTATTTCGTGGTATAGCTTCAGTGAAACTCGGTTGAATCTCGCGGGATGGTTGATATGGAGGAATAACGTTGTTCCAACGATCCCCAACCGATGATTGATAATCAATTGGATCAGAGGATTGTCGATTAGCCGGCAAATAATTTGAAAAAGGTAAGGGCTCATTTTGCAATGGTAACGAAAAACTTGTCGACAATTCTTTCGTAAATGCGTCGACGTTTTGGCCTAAAAGATTGGGAGACGAGGATATATAACGATTATTCGTGTGATGATTGCTCGACGAAGGTGGCAAGTATCTCGTTTGGGGATACGTGCCAGGAGGCTTGTAGCCAGCTGGCTCCAGACTACCATGTGCCCAGCTCATCAGCGAACAAACCAGAACCAAGAGAATCTGCGCAATTAAAAAATTGATATAAGAAACCCGCGTTTAAAAGCAATACATTAATCTTTTTTTTTTAGATTTTCATGTTTTTTATATAAACCTATATGATCTTGGCAATGGACAAGCATTCTTGGGAATTGTAAATAATCATGAACAAATTGTTAAATTTTTTTCGAAAATCAGACGAAGTGCCCACACTTTAGATAGAATTTTTATTCGATTACTCAAGTAATTATTTCTGACAGTTACTAGAACTATCAGGAAATGCTTTTTTTTATCTTAGCTGCCCTTTATTGGCCTTAACCGCTGAGCCTTATATCAAAAGATGCTGCAACGGCTCAACGCCAAGTATTAAAAAGAAAAATTGCAAAGTTTCTCGGGCGCTGCCCTCTTATGTACTCCAATAATGAGGTTTTTCCGACTATTATTAATTTTCTAACTCCTCCCACGCGACAATGGGTAGATTACATGGAAATCTAACCGTAATTTATCAATGAAATATTATTCTCCTTAAACATGAAATGCCTATTATTTACTGGATTGAAATCGTGCTTCACTGAGAAAAAAATAGAAGAATTGATTAATAATAATTAATTAACATGATAACGGAGCACTTATCTATTATTATAATTGCAGAATCCATATCTTAGGTGCTCTAAGCTTATATACTTTCATGTATTTCATATAAATATCGGTTTAACGTTAAAGAGTAATTAGAAGATTTACGGTAAACGAAATATTAAAAAAGAAATTGTACGAGATGGATTCTCAGGTAAAATTCGCACCCATTTTGAATAAACTAAGAGACTCGTTATCAAAAGGGGCTGAAACCTTTTGCCTAGAGAAATGTTCAAACATGGAATCGTACACTAGAAATTGTAAGCTTTCATGTTTAACCCTTGCAAACCGTTTCTATCTCCTTCGCTCTTTCCCTTTGGCTTTTAACTTGGACTGATAGTCCTTTCCACTAAAAGCTAAATCCTCTTATTCCGTCCTTACCTTCATGTTTCCTCTATGAGGGCACGTCTTGATTTGATTTGGCATGGAGCTTGAAGCCTCCTTTTATATATACACAGAAATACCAATGCTTGTGTATGTGCGTGCGTGACTGCGTGCGTGTTTGTGGCCGAAGCCTTTGCAGCCTTTTCCGTTGGTTCAAACTTGTATATTCGGTACGATGCTGGATCGAAAGGATGAAGATTGGAGAGACAGAGAGGGTGGACTCTCTTTTGAATGTGAATACATCTCGTTTCTAGCTGCGATTTGGTGTAGCAAAATACACACAAATTTATGTACGAATGTCCTCGTGTATGTAAATATACCCATATATGCACGTTAGATTACGTAGACATGATATATATATATATACACACACACACACACACACATATGTATATGGATAAATACATAAAGTGTGATGCGAGCCATCTACCCGATCATGTTAAAGTGTATAAAAGTGAATGCTTCGTTGAGCATGGCCATCCTGGAGAGCCGCGACCTCTCCTTTTAACCGATCCATCCCATTCTTATTTTTAATGCGAGTATATCATGCGTGTGATTCTTTTTTGTCTCCTCGTCTCATTTATTTCATATAGAATCAAATAAACTGAACATCGGAGGAGCCCTAGCTAGAAAATGGGGGTTTCAAGGAATGATTTTTAATATTTTTGTTAGAAGCTAGTTCTTCTTGCAGGAAAGAAGCAGGATAGAAGCTTCCTGTCCTTTTACAAGAAGAGACAATACTCGTAGATGGAGTAATCAAACTATGTCTCGTTTCTTCACCAAATAAACAAACAAATGACCTGCTCTTTATGATTGTCTATCTTTTAGATAATAGCTCTTCAATAATAAGCCCAACGTTCCGGTCATTACGTGCTCCGAATATGCCAGCTAATCTTGTTAGTTCACTTACTTTTCACTTCACGTGAAGAAAAAGATAATCCAGTTAAATTTACACAGAAGAGGCTCGAAATTAATCTTCAAACGTTGATAATGTGGTGAGAATTACTGGCACAAAAGATGATGTGAATTTTGGAATGTTTCTATTTTTTAATTACTTCTGGGTTCAAAACGAAAATGATATGTGTATATCAATTAATATATGTACACGAAGGAAATGAACTACAGAAGCTCAGATTTTTTAATGATATAAAAGAATAAGGAAAGATTACGTGTAATATAAATTAATCTAAGAATAACAACAAATAACCATTAAACTTAAACATTATGAAAATGAATAAAAACGACAGTGATTTTCTCTTCATTAAATCCCAATTGCATAAAATATTTCAAAGTTACCATTACGCTTAATAGCTAATTTGTTTTTTTTTCTCTACAAGATTCGAAACATTATTTTTAATAGTTCTCGTGGATCTTTCGTAACAAGAGCGATTTCCATTGTCAATTGACCACAATGTTTCTGATGGTCTTTGAAACATCGAGATGTGTCGTAAACACGAAAGTCGTAAATCATCATCCCTCGGAGTCTTAAATCGCGTGGGTTACGCCTTTTTGTATATTAGCAACTGCAAGGCTTACTCGCGAGTTATTTATCTTCGGTTGAGATGGAATAAAAAATTTAGCCGGATAATGAGAGATACTTTGACGAGAGAAATGGTGGGAGGCTAACACTGCCGACGATCGCTTGCAGACGAGGCGGAAGACTGTGCAATAATAGCGATGATGAACGAGATGAAACTCCAATGCTCGCGAATGTGCAGAAGATCCTTGGTGCAAATGTGGACCATTATTTTAATCTTGGTCAAAGTTTCCTCGTATGAATTGAATATCAGCTTATCAACTATTCATGAAATAACCTCCGCCAAGCGTAGAATATTTATAGATGAACTATTATTTTTTTCAAAATATAATACTTGGATTTTGGACTCCATGGCAACAAAATTCACAACACAGCAATGTTTTTTTGTTTTCCACTTTGGCTTTAAATGTTGTGCAGTCTTAAAATCCTAACAATATTTGTTCCAACAATTCAATTTCAAGCATATGAATTAATAAATGATTCACCGACGAGCTCTGTCGCAAGTAATTGGTAAGTAACTTAGTCCTCTTCGGTAATATAGTAACAAATGTGGCGACAAACTCAAGATTCGTGACGTTCATATGGGTGTGCATATACTTGGCAGTCTAAGAAGCATGAATGGGCCAAATTTACCGGCTGATTCGAATTTGCACCAAGTCTTCTATATAGTCTAGGTTCATTAGTAAATTGTCGGTTCGAAGAGGAGGCGGGAGGAAGGGGGCGGAGGACCGAAAAGAGTCGGACATTCGCCGGGTTTGCGTAACCTCCAACTGTAACATCGAGAGCAAGGCCACCACCGTATCTTTGTAACGTAATATGCGTATCTTTATACATATTTACGTGCCTGTGAATAATCAATAATAATAAGGAACGTTACTATTATGCTCGATCGAAAGAGATTCCAAAGAATTTAGATGATTAACTAAGCGGAGAGAGAAGGAGAGAAAGAATCTGACTGTATGATGATCTCGAACTCGATCATCCCTCGCAGGAGCCTTGCCCATTTCTCCTACCATTAACACATACCGATCTAGTCCGATCTTCAACTCCGATCTTTCTCTTTTTTCATCTTTATTCATTTTTTTGTCCATCGTACTTAACGGAAGACCTTTTGTGGCGCCTGCTCTGCCGTATCTCTTTTACACGTGTACAGATATGTGTGCTTCACAATGATTTCATACGTCTCAAGGACTCTCTGACTCGTTACACGAACGCGATTTACGATTTCTCGTGTAATATACAACTTCCTGAACTTCACAAAACTTGCCAAGATGAATCGCGATTAAACATATACATATACCTATATATTTATATATGTATCCACATATTTACCAAAAATTGCATGATTAATTAAATTTTTGAATTAACTAAATGAGTTGTAATTAGGCTATTTATCATTGATCCTGAAGCGGGATAAGGCGATCTTTGCGATCATTTCGAAAGTTCTCGAAATGCGTTATACCGGAAAGAAAAAACCGAGAGTCCATTAATTACGATATTAATTTATTAATATGCTTTATTTACATAATCGCAAAAGTCCTGCGAAATGATAATAACTTGAGAACAAAAAGTTTACTCGAGAACAGTGCAGCACTAAATTCGTGGAGATTATTGCAGGGTTTAATTATCGAGGCAAGTTATTAAATGCATTCGAAAAAATAGTCAATGAATAATAAACAAATAAACACATGAAATGCGCTTAAATTGAATGAGAAATTAATAATTCATCTTGAGAAAATCCCTATTGAATTTTAAAGACCACGCTCATGAAGACTTGTCCCTCGGATGTCGGAACAAAACAAATACTACGATAAAGCGCGTTCGGATTGAATGAAAAATAATGATTAATCTATAAAAGTGTGTGTACTTTAAATACACAATATGTGCGTTTGTGTAAATGCAATCATGTATGTAGACGATGTATGGCTCGTGGAAGGGAGAAAGGATGAGAGAAAATTAGTATTCGGGCACGTAGAGATAGACTCTCCTATCCTCATTGTGTTTCAAGCGTAATATTTCTCATTAGCATAGATACGTAGGTGAAGATTGCTTTTACTCTTCGCGTCCACGCGATCTTCGCCTCTGTTCTCAAAACGTTTCGGTAGGTACGTGTATATAACACCTTTACATCTCTGTGCTTGAGCCCCATTTATATTATATTCTTACGTATACATACGTATACAATGGCAGCGTGAAATGTTCTCTAATAGAGGTAGATCGGGCGAAAGGTTCGCGTGACTTTGGGACCTTAAGGTCTTTGGATCCTCCTGACGATATCCTCCGAGACTCCGCTCCAAATGATGATCGCCGGATCAATGATATACGACAGATAATACACATCGAGGGAACGACCTGACAAAAGAAAACATCAGGGTATATCTATGGCCAATTCCATCCGTTGGGACTCGTAAAATTGGCCCATGGGTAGACGTGCGATCATCGAAAGTCGATATTTTTTTTTTTTCGAGACAGAAAGAGAGAGAGAGAGAAGGTATGCAAATTGACCCTTAAAAGGGGTCATAGATACGAAAAATGAGAGTTGTAGATTTTTATCTCTTATAATGATTTGCAAAAGTTCGTTGTATTGGAAAAACACTCTCGTAACGCGACTCTTTGTTCTCTTCTTAGAAGGGAATTTCATTTGATTAACCGCTTTAACTAAAGCTCTTGCAAATTGAAGATCCATTATAAACTCGAGTGGAATTGTCAACGATTCGATCTATATAACATGCAATATGCTCGAGCTTAAGCACTCGAAAACTAGGTGCCGATCACCCACATCGTCATCTTGGAATATATTGTGGTTGTGCATCATAGGTCCTTGGCATCGAGAATCGACGAGCGAACGTCGCTTCTGTGTACACTTGGTCCATGTTGATCCCCCCCTAATGCCAATCCAATATGACGGTCAATCAATGCTTCGTGTTCATCGAAGCTTCGATGAAGGGTCACTGCATAGTTGGATTAACTCTACGAGCCGTTTCATCCCGAATCCACCTCATTATTATTGTTCATTTATTATTTGTTTTCTTCTAATTATTTATTGTTTTCTTGTTGGAATATTGATATAAAACGAAAACTAGTGTACACCATTTTGTCAGATTCCTTTCAATGTATAACTATAACAAACAAAAATCATGATTGTTTTATTTTCAATTGGAAAATATGAACAAATGATAATTCCTTTAAAATTCAATTATAGGGAGCCAAGAAAAAAAGGTTTTCTTTGCTAATAAAAATACCAATAACAATATTACAAACAACCTTAATTCAAGCACGCAAAAAAAATGTTACTCTTCACGTGATGCTGATATCACTAAATACTTCCATAAGTAATTTGTACATAATAATCTTGTTATCATGAGGATGGTTAAAACAATCGAACGCAAAAAATTGTACAATTTTTTTCAAGCAGCACTATTAGCCACTAAATTGTTGGAAATACGTGAGAAATTTTGAAGAAACGTACAGCTTTGACGAGGAACGCCTGAATTCGTATTTATAATAGAGAGCGAGATAAGGGGATGATTTCGACGTACAAGAGTGTTCTGTAGACCTACATTGATTAGTCACCGATCATGGGACAAGGATGTGCTTGCTCACGGATCAAATAATAGAACACGATATTCTGCACATTGCCTATTCCCTCGATCCTACAATGAAATTTCTCGCATTGATAAATGAAATTTTCATTGAAAAAGCATCGAAGTCTACAAATGTTCTCCAAAATATGTTTCATTAAACAATCGTTGCATATCATTGTTGAATTTTTGTAAATGTAAATCACTGTGATATAAATGTTATTAAATTTATTAATCATGGGCTGGAGTTCCATTAGAATTTCCGAGATCATTTATCACTCTATCTCTCGTTTTGTATTGTTGTTAGAATTAATTAAAAAACTCAGAGTTTCTATATTTTAGAGTTTTCAAAATCAGATCCTGAATTAATACCAAACTGCCAAAAACATTACACAAATAAAAAATCTGCATAATTTGATTCTATTTATGCCATTCATTAAAATAATTAAGGATCAGTATAGTATAGTAAATAAAAAAATACTTGACGTTGATATTTTGATTCATTAATCAATTGCACTCATAAACGTGACGCGGCAAATTGCGAGCAATTCTGTTTGACGAGTTTGTAAAAACAAGAGAAGTTAACTGCGAATAAAGATTTAGTATCGTTCGTATCGCGGTGCGATTCACATCTATCGTTTTATCTCAATAAAACACGGTGCACCGTACGCGTGCATGCATGTGGTACCGAGAGCATAGCGCATTTGGAATATCACTTTATCGCAGATTGTTCATAACGCGTCTATTGTCAATGTTACGAGGGATTGCAAAGTGTCTCTGTGTGAAGCAATGAGAGTCGAAGCATTATTTCGAATTTTTGACTAATCCAAAATCAAGGTAATTCAAAAACTCCATTTGGTTTATTTTTTTCATTCATATCGTCGGTAAATAATAATATTTTTTGTACTGTGACCATCATTCGTGCAATGCTGGGAAATAAATGATTTATAAACTTTTTGATCGAATCTTACAAAAAAAAAAACTGTTGAAAGTACGAAAAATTAAATATTTGTTTACACGTTCGAATTTACACGTCATTTTTGTGTCATTATTTCTAACTTTTTTTTTTATTTCGAACAGTCGTCTTCATAATGTTTTTTTCATTCATTCAAACTTGAGAACGACAGTGCACTGTTAGATCATACGACAACATTCCAAGCAGAATTACAGTACTTTGCCCGGACGTCATCCACGCTTACACATGGTCAGACCAATTGAACGATCTGGTCATGACGTGCAACCTTCAATTGCGTTACATAATGATCATCGTAAAATGCAGTGTCAATATTAATGTCTCAATTTATAATAATTTTTAACAATTTTATCTCTAAATAGGCTGATTTCTTACTTAATCATTGTTTAAAAACATAACTTTCATTTTTGTTTGTCTATTCAGCGGACAAAAAGGAATGACAACCATTTTGAAGATGCAGTCGAAGCGTTTGCTCGGAAAATTCAAGGATATTGGAAAAAGTGGAAGAAGCAATTCGACTGCAGGTGTCTGTCCGGTTGTCAATGAAACCCATAAAAATTTTAATCCAATCCGCTCTTTCGAGGAAATTCCGGGCCCAAAGGGATTCCCGATCGTTGGCAATTTATTCAGATTTCTACCCCACATAGGTATTGCTATTTATACAAGATCCCAAATATGGTACCAATGATAAACCTACAATTATACACTGTAAATAATTTGCGGTGTGAACTGAAATGGTGTGAGTGGTTAAAAAAAACGGTGTTAATTTCTGAAGTAAAAATAACACCGGTCATTTGGACACAAAATGGAGGGATCTATATGTACCACTTGTGGTGTTGAATTTGTGTTATTTTTAACACCAAATTTTTTACAGTGTAATATCTATGGATTTCATCAAATATAAAATGAATAATAAAAAAATCAGTCATTTCTAGATACATTAATTAATTAATTAGGACTGGATACCTAATTTTTTGGTACCATATTGGTGCGATTAATTAATTGACTCAATTATATATGTAGGCTCACAATATTTTATTGAGGTTCTATGTGAAAATTTGAAAATAGCTTATTTTTGCCGAATATTTTTTTTTGTTTTAACAAGTTAATAATTTAAACAGGTAGATATGGGAGTGAACACATGCAAACGCAAATGGACCTATTCCGGAATGATTTTGGTAATATAATGAGACTAGAGGGTATTTGGGGTCGCAGACCTGTAGTATTTCTTTTCGATGCTGAGGATTGTGAGAAAATGTATCGTCTCGAAGGTCCGTGGCCGGCTAGAATTGCAGTAGAAACGATGAAACGACATCGCGAAGTGAATCCAAATGTATTTAATGGACAGCTCGGACTAGTCTCAAGGTTTGCAATTTCTTAATAAACAATCAATCATTTTTTAATTAGTTACTCATTTTTATTTTATCTCACCTGAAAACAAAACAGCCAGGGAAAAATGTGGCATGAATTTCGTAGCAACGTTAATCAACACATGATGCAACCCCGTGCAATCAAGCCTCATGTAGCTCAGGTGGATCAAGTTTCCGGCCAGTTCGTCGAAAAAATGCGGAAACTTAGAGATGCAGAAACTTTGAAATTGCCCCCAACTTTCAACAACGAGATGAATAAATGGGCGCTCGAATGTAAGTATATATTATGGCACATATTTATCTGCGTAAACCCATAAAAAAACATTTTTTTTAACGGGAATACAATGAGCCACTTATCCGGTTTTCTTTTCTGTTAACAGCAAACCCATTTTATCGTCTTTTCTTCTGATTTAAAAGCAATTGAATTTAATTGTTCAAAACCGTGGTAAAATATTGGCAACAACCTGTCAATGGACGAAAAAAAACTTAAAAGAGCTCAACCTTTGATAATAATGCATGAGTTAAGCCTCACTGAATTAAATCTATTTACAAAAGACACGTAAAAGCGATGACAAGTAAAAAATCAGCCTCCGGTACAGTAGTGCGAGAAGATAAACAATAACCCTCGGAATGTGAGATGAGAAAAAAGAAGTAGGCAAAAATGTAAACGAGATCACTCGGCATCGTGAAAATAAGTTGTGACCCATTAGAGAGGACCAGTATAAAGTTTTATGAGTAAACGAGACAAAGAGGAGGAGGACTTTATATCTACATAATATGAGTTTTTGCCTCGTCTTTCCTGTTTCTCTCTCTCTCTCTCTCTCTCTCTCTCTCTCTCTCTCTCTCTCTCTCTCTCTCTCTCTCTCTTTTACGCTTCCTCTCTGTATATTTCCGCACAGTATTTTTCTTGTCTCTCCTTTTCATCAGATAATGAAAAATATGATATTTTTTTAAAACTTTCGCTCCTCCTATACTCCAATCTCACAGTACAGAATACCAATTTTCGCATTTTTCATTCGTCGCGAAGATTTATTCCTTTTTCTCTATATACTTGTACCTTGTTAGAAAATTCTTATTTTCTTTTTCTTTGTGAGTGGAATCGAGTCTGGTATAACTTTACCATGATTAACTTTTACCTTGCACTCTGCTCATTCCAAATTTCGGTATTACGAAAAAAGACTTCCGCATTTTTACCTAGTAACTTAATGTATTATGGTATATATTCTTTATTAGGGAATAACAGTCGCATTTTGTCCGAGTTTCAGAAGCGGTTAGTTCTTTCAAGTCAAGATCTAGTTGGCCTTGCACAAACTCGATTGAGTTTCGCTGTATATCATTCAATCTTACGCGCAGAGATCTCTTTTTTCCTCTTTGTCCGGTTTTTCTTTCCTTTTTTATGATTCACCAACTGAGGTTATGGGATTAATGAGATTTCTTTATAGAGAATCTCATCAGATATATATGTTGCTTGAGAGTAATTATACGATCTTGATTCAGGATCAAGGAGTTTACGTTTTTTCTTATGAAGATTACAACCCCGAGAGAAAAAAAATCGTATTCGATAAAGTTTGCGCGAGGCGCAACTGAGGGTTGATAATTATTGTGAAACATTTCATAGTTTTTCTTATGTAAGAACATTTTTTTTTTTACGTAATTTTTCAAATTTAAAGAACTACAATGTTCTTTTTAACTTGGTCCAAACGAGTTGGTGCAAATTAGTATGATTGTTGAGTGTTACTCATTATTCAATTTTCCGGGTGTAAAAATATTTTCATTTTTGATCTATTGAGTTAAGGTAAAATAATCAAATGAGTGCTACATTTTCAAAATACGTTAATGCAAAGGTTAATGCACTAATTCAATGAATTGACGATTGATTTGTATTACAGCATGTCTTATTAACCTAAAAAAATATTAATAACAATAGATTTGCAAAACCTTCAACTGATAAATGCAAAATTCCACGATGTCATATTTTCATCGAGATATTTCATAGAATAATCCGTATTTTTTAACTAATTTTAATCCACCACGTCTTATTTTATTCCTCAAGAGATCCTCTACGAATTCACCGTGGGGATTTTTTTCTGAGTTTCATCATTTTACTGTTACAGCCAATTGTTTAGTTGGCTAAAAAAATATTCATTAAACAATTGCTGTAATTTTCATATTAAAATACATTAATACGCTTTGCATGACGGAGAGAAAAAAATTAAAAACTTAGGACCATTTACAAAAATACAAAATAAGTGATTTTTTTTTCAAAATGGTCCTAAATTTTTAATTTTTTTCTCTCCGTCATGCAAAGTATATTAATATATTTCAACAATAGAAATTTGATTTTTTGGTTGTAGTTGAGATTTGAGACCTGTAGGTTACACGGCGCAAATCTGAGGTGCCGACTTCCCGCAGCTGTGGCGCCACCATTTTTAAATATTTTAGTCTAAAAAAATTTGTGAATATACCTTACATCGTATATTTTGAGATATGCTTTATGTTAATTCAATAAACCATTCCATTTCTTTATAAAAAAAATCTTGAATAAACGTACGTGTTTATATGACTATCTCGCCTTAATGCACCACGTCTTATTTTTTTTCTAAAGAGATTCTGTACGAATTCATCATGTGGATTTTTTTCTGAATTTCATCGTTTTACTGTTGCAGCCAATTGTTTAATTGGCTAAAAAAATATTCATAAAAGAATTGCTGTAATTTTCATATTAACAAGTTTAGAAAAAAACTTACGCGGTGAAATTTGAGGAACAAAATAAGACGTGGTGCATTAAAATCGGTTGAAAAATACGGATTATTCTTTAAAAAATTTCGATGAAAATGTGACATAATTCAATTTTGCAGTTATCAGTTGATGATTTCGCAAATCCATCGTAATACATATCAACTTTCGATTCATTTAATTAGTGCATTGAACTTTGCATAAGTGTATTTTGAAAAATTAGCACTCATTTGACTAGTGTGAAGCAGCCATATTACCTTAAAAAAATGATGCGATGATTTTTTTCTAGCAATATGCGCAATAGCTCTGGATCATCGCATGGGATGTTTGGATGATGATCTTAGCTTGGATTCTGATCCACAGAGAATGATAAACGCTGTGCATGAAATGTTCGAATTATTTTTCCTTTTGGAGGTCAGACCGTCGTTATGGAAGTTTTACCAAACCCGTAAACTCAAAAAGCTTTTTGCTGCTCTGGACAAAATTACTGGGTACGCAGGCCACTTTTCTTTATTTTAGACAAAAAAATCCCGATTTTGAAATTATTATTGTTTATTATATTTTTTAATGTGAAAATGAATCTAAAGAAAGAGTGCTTGTAGGCAAACTCGTAGGAGGTCTTACAGAGATATAAAATTATAGCAGTGAGATTAAAGTAAACTCGTAAAGCCTGAAAGGGTCTGCGCAGGAACATTATAAATTAATGTATGAATTGTTTTTTTTTCTCGCAGCATTTCAATTAAGTACATCGATGCGGCAAAGGAAAGATTTAATGCGCGAAGCGAGGAAAATAAAGAAGACACGTCACGGGACAAAAGTATCCTGGAAAGCTTACTCGGTATAAACGAGTCAACGGCGTATATAATGGCACTTGATATGTTGACCGCGGGTATTGACACGGTAAAATAAAACTTAATTAATCACTTAAAAATTAATTTTCGATGAACTTTATATTTTTCAATTAAAATTACTCATTTTTTAAGATTAATACTTTTATTCATCCATCAATATGTTTCGTTAAAAATAATACAATAAATTTAACTATTCGAGGTTAAATTAGAATTTAAAAAAATGTTACAGACGAGTAACGCAGGTGGTGAACTCTTATATTATGTCGCGATAAATTCGCGAATTCAAGAAAAATTAAGAGAGGAAGTTTTCCGAGTTTTGCCGGAAAAAAAATCAGCGGTCACGTACGAAGCTCTGATGAATAAAATACCGTACTTAAAAGCGTGCATAAAGGAGACCCTACGACTTTCACCGATAGCGATTGGAAATCTCAGAACTATGACGAAAGACGTCGTAATCGGTGGATATAAAATCCCAGTTGGCGTAAGAGATTTTCAATAATTAAAAAAGATGAATTAAACGAGATGATTTTACAATTTTTGGATAAATTCAAGCAATTATTCAAAAAGAGACAAAATTGGTCTTTAATCTTATTTTTCACCAGAGATTGATTAAGAAAATAAAAATACTAGTTCACTTATTTTCTTTATGCCTCAGACTGACGTCATCGCTTGTCACTCGATGCTTGCTCGGGAATCTTCTCATTTTCCAAATCCAGAAGTATTTATACCCGAAAGATGGCTACGTGGCAATACGAGTGTCACTTCGGCCAAGGATGCTCACCCGTTTGCCTATATGCCATTTGGCTTCGGACCACGAACTTGTATAGGCCGAAGATTTGCTGAACTTGAGATCGAAACTCTCGCATTAAAGGTTAGCAATCATTTCAACGTTCTGAACAATAACAAACGAAAATCAAAACGAAATAAAAAATAATATTTTTTTTCCCAATGATTTATTGGATTCCACGTTAATTTTTGAACTTTCAATATTGTCAAGGCCTTATGCATATCGAATTCCAATGTCACCAAACAAAAATGTATATTAATATTTCATTTTTTTTTACATATCACAGGTTTTAAGAAATTTTCAACTAGAATGGACAGGACCACCGCTCGAGATAAAAACTCGCTTTATTAATACGATCGCCTCGCCCCTGGAGTTCAAATTAATCGATTTATAAAAAACGATTAAAAAAATTGAACGTTGCTTTTTTTGGATGTTCAATTTCCGGTCTCTTTACGAATCGCATGGAGAATTGAAAAGGAGTTTTTATGTTTTCGAATAATTAATGACGAATATCCAATTTGGAATGAGGTTTAATTATAAAAATCTACGTTACAATGACGATAAACCAATAAGTAGAACGAAAGGAAAAACAATGTTTTTATTTTTAATACAGGGATTTTTTTATCACCAGAAACAAATTGAAGCGCAATATGCTTTTGCCGTCACGCTCGTTGACAAATCTATAACGTTCAATAAAAATTGAAGCAGGTATTAAAATTTTTATTTAGAACACAATATTTTTTGTGATCGCCTCGCTCCTACAGTTTAAATTAATCGATTTATAAAAACGATCAAAAAAATTGAACGTTGCTTTTTTTGGATGTTCAATTTCCGATCTATTTGCGAATCGCATGGAGAATTGAAAAAGAGTTTTTGTTTTCGAATAATTAATGACGAATATTCAATTTGGAATGAGGTTTAATTATAAAAATCTACGTTACAATGACGATAAACCGATAAGTAGAACGAAAGGAAAAAAAATGTTTTTATTTTTAATACAGGGATTTTTTTATCACCAGAAACCATTTGAAGCGCAATATGCTTTTGACGTCACGCTCGTTGACAAATCTATAACGCTCAATAAAAATTGAAGCAGGTATTAAATTTTTTATTCAGAACACAATATTTTTTGTGATATATATATATGTGCATATAATTATGAACTATACGTTAAATTTTACTTGTAACACGTAATTTTTGAAGGGATGGTTAAAACATTTTGCACATCACCAAAACGTACTTATTATTTTTTGAGATTTTTTAAATTTATTTATTGAATCGTGTTATTAACCCTACCTACACACTATAACTTTTAGTACCTTACTTACACACTATCGGTCTATTAAACCGACCACTTTTATTGCTTTATAACATTGCAATAAACGCGTCTATTGAGGTTTAATTGTAGTGAAATCGAAACACCAATCCAGAGAAGCAATCAGTAAAGCCAAAAAGTCATTTGATAAAAAGTTATAACGTTTATGAAAAGGCGTGTGGTGAAAAAAAGGTAAAAATGTAGTGTTGCTGTCGGTCCATTGGACCCTGTCGTGTTTAGCTAGGGTTAAGAATTGAGTTTAATAACTTTATTAGGCATATCGAAAAATACAATAAATAATTTTTTCATAATTATATTTTGCAAAATGGTGGATGCGCAGTATGAAGGAAACAGTGGCTTTGTCGAAATGATTTGTGATTTAAAATGAAAAAAAAAAGAATTTTTTTTTTGTTTGCTCGGATAAATACGTAGCGGTTTCAGAAATATTACTTTTTGATAAAATGACGGAATTAAAAACAAATGCATTTTTTCACAAAAAAGTTAAATAAAATGATTATTGTATCGTTGTGACCGGAGGTTTTGGTTATTTTGTAGAGTTTTGGCTGGGGCACGACCTGCCATTTCAACTTCCTTGTCTTTCAAGAGTAAAGATTATCATTAATAACCACTATTATTAGTTTTTTTATTTTTACATTTCAGTCTTGATCAGGGTCCTCTTCAGAAATTATTTTTATTGGTCTCTCAATATATGTAAAAATTCCTTATTTTCTAATTACATGTTTTGAAAATTTTTAATTATGATTACAATAATCAAAATTTCTTTCACATTTATCTTTTCGTTTTTATTATGTGTGTGTTAGTCTATTGTCTTATTGGAGTTTCATCCATATTAATCAAACAATGTTGTTCTGTGTGTAGTTCTTCAATCTTATCATGTGTCTTATGTCTGACATACATAATAGTGGTTATTAGTGATAATCTTTACCCTTGAAATACAAGGAAGTTGAAATGACAGCTGCAGCCGAAACTCTACATAATAATAAAGTCGAATAAAGCTAGCTCAACACAATAAAATATGTTTAACATATCGAAAAAAATCTTACGTATGATCTTGAAAAATTAATTAGGTACTGTTCAAATTTGAAGTCAATTGGTAAAAGTTTATTTCGTTTCTACCGCTAGTCAATCCTGAATCTTTAATTCGAAACTCAGAATTGTCACAAATTGTAACTTCCATTTAATGCTTGGATTGAAAATAAATGTGCCTATGGGCTATGTGCGTAGTGTGAGCGGGACTAAACATTTTTCGACTGAAACGCTCGCAGTGGCGATATAAGGAAACGGCTGCAGTCCTGTCTCGTATGTTTAAACTCAGTACCTAAATATCAGTTTTAAATATCACGTGCAATCGCGGTAAAACATTTTATTATTGACATCAACGAGGTTCACCAATTGTTAACATTTTTATTATACAAGTATTTTGTTTACGGAAAAATTCTGGCATACAGGCGAGCGATCGGAATCGCAGCGCAACTAGGACATGCCATAACCAAAAAGTGCATCAAATCGGAGCGTTCTGTAAATAAACAACACTTGACGTATGAGGAAAATGAAAGGTTAGTCTGTCACATCATCTTATAATTTAAATTTACAACAATCTAGATCAAGTAATGCCTGATTAAAATTGACATTAAAAAATAATGGGAACTTACCTTGCACATATAAAAAGGATTCAATCATTTATCAATAAGTCACTGGGCAATTAAATAATATATTACCGTGAGGCACCGTACAAAGAGGTAGCCGTTTTCAAACATGGCCACCTGGCGGCGCCACGAGGACAGTTGCAGCATATAGCCCATACTCAGAAAGTCCAGGCACTAATGGAAGCCTGCAGGTAAAAATATCTGTACCTTACGAATCACTCATTCTTTAGAAATTTATGCCAAGAAATGATTTTTGTTTAAATAAAATCTATAATTCAGTTCTTATTAAAAATATCATAATGTCATTTCGATGAGTTTCACGTTAGTGTTTTAAATATAACTCTTTCAGTACCATTATTAATGTATCAATCCAATTAAGATTGGATTTTTTGATCCAAATGGTTGATCCAAATAAGATTTTAATAGAATGTAAATGTAGATATTCACTTTAGCTTTGTGATCGATCTTAAGATAAATTAAGATTTGATCAATAAATAAGTAATGTCCAATGATAACAACGAATTTTAAGTCGTAGACAATTTTCGTTTATTTTTATATTACATATCGAAAAATGTGCGAGTATTAAAATAATATCAAATATAGTGATGAGAATATCACAAAGAAAATCATAATTTCGCTATCATCCTGTAGTTGGTCTGTTCTTGTAAATCTTCCAAGCGTGCTGAATCCCCCAGATAGCTAGAGGCCTCATATAACCAATGGAACGATAAACCTTGTTCTCTTGTAGCGCCTCGGGAGTTTCGAAGCCAAGACCTATTTTCTCGTATACCGTTCTATAAACACCCTCTGCAGTGCGAAAAGCTTCCTCGATCATGCCCTATGTACATCTCGATTCGTTACTCACAAAATAATTATTAATTACAATATTTACACGCAAAATTATAAAAATAGGAAAAACAGTATTTTTGCTTCCATTATTTCTTAAAGCTTTAAATACATTTAAACAGCTCGGCTAACAAAAAATATTTCGAAAGAAATATTCTTCAAGTGGGCGAAAGTTTTTTTCATAATAATTCATTGATTTTACAGGCGAATGAATTTCAAATAAAAATTGTTCTTTTAAATGAATGTAATTATTGAAAATGTTAAAAATAATAATATTATTTTATTTATCATTTTATTTTGTGACAATACGGAGGTTTCGTAATATTTTCGTAAATATATAAAATAAAAAAAGACCGAAAAACCGTCATATTCGAGTATATAAGAGTGCGGCAGGGCTCGCGCAAGCTTTCTTTTAATACTTGGCGTCGAGCCGCTACCGCGTCTCTTGATTACCTCGTGTATCATGAGAGCAGCCAAACCGTAAGTAACACCGGTCCACATTTCTTCGCTCTGTATCGTCATAGTGTCGATTCCAACCTCCGGAATGTAACCATTAACGGCCCCCTGTTCACCGTCCTTAAACCTTATAACGTTATTGTGAAAAATCGTTTGAAGGGACGATCTGACACGATCCTCGGGGAAAATCTATCGAGAAATGTTCATTTTATTTGTTTTTTTTTTTTTTTAGTTATTTATTGAAGTGTATTTTTTGTTTGTGGGATAAAATATTTTTTTCAAATTATCACATACCTCGTGACCGAAGCCACAGGCCTGAAGGTACCATTGTCCGCAAAGCTGATCGCTCATTATTATTTTACGATGTTCTGATTTGCTGCTATCAAAGTTATAATAATGTCCTGAAAATCCCCGAAGAAATAATGAAAATGAATAGTGCACATTTTTTTGGTATACTTTTTATTGCGAATTTTCCAGGTCTATAAAATCGATTATGAATATTTGATCGAACTTGCCATTCCACAGTTTTTCCTGAAAGGCCTTGCTAGCCTTGGCCAATACAGCTTCATATTCGATAGCCGTCTCTTTATGATCGAGAATCTCGGCAATTTTTGTAAAGCACCTGAGGGCACCGAGCCACAAGCTACCGCAATATGAGCTTGAAAAAAAAGAGGGGGTAAAGATATTGGAAAAACTGTATCAATCGTATATTGAATTTTCAAGGAGAAAGCTCGAAAATATTTTATCAAGATATTCAATAAAATTTTGCGTATTCTCCCGCTATGAGAGCAAGAACTTTTTTTCATATTTTTTCCTTTTTGTTTTACCTTGGACCTTCGGGCATCCAAACGTCGTAAGTCTGATCGGGAGTACCCGAATTTTCGATAAGACCGTCCCCGTCCGTGTCCCAAATCATCGAACGTTCAATAATCTCTTTCAAGGTCACCCAAAAATCTCGCAACTCCTGTAAATTGCCATTTATCGTGTAGTCCCGATAACAGGTCAAAATGAATTTTGGATTCAAATCCTTCCAGTTGGAAACGTCGTGAATCTGATAAGCATTTATCGATTCGAATGGCTCCTCACCTGTACGACGAAAACATTTTTTTTTGTTCACAACGGAAGTAAGGAATAAAATATGTAAAAAATACTTTTAAGATAAATTTAACGGTTTAGAGGTAACAAAAATATAACGGTAAAGTCTTGTTTTACGGTGATTTATTGTACGCTTACTAACAGGGATCGCCAATGTCGTGAGGCACGAACCCTGCGACCTTTCTCGCGGCTTTCGTACCATCGAAAAGCATTGTTCGCGATTCATCGTCCGTTCTGTGTACGCTATCACGAATCTCGTACTGCAACGAGGCTTGCAAATTCGGCCATAAAATCGCAAGAGCGAAAGACGCGTAAAAATTTACGTCGTAAGTATTGTACATTCTGTATTCGTGACCTTCGAGATACGCGAAACGTCCGTATTTGTGCCTGATTAATAAAATATCCTCATCTTAGACAATTTAAACGAATAACAAAACAAAAACTCATGAAATAAAATCACTTTTCACATAATTTAACACTACATTTACGGAAGCGAGTCAATTTGAAGGATTTTCAATTAAAAAACAACTTTTGAATTGCCTTTCATTAAAATATTTAATATTATTATAATTATAATTATAATATTGATGTAATTAAATTAA